>DWNH01000350.1:0-15920 GCA_018249895.1 Tiana niger
GATGCATTTTAGCTATGGCTAAGTAATGTTTCGTAGGGTAAAGCACCTTTCAAACTGACCTCCCATATTAAGAAGAAGTAGTTTCTAGCCGTGACTACTAGAACCCAAGAGCATTTTTCCAGGTAATGAAGCAATGAACAATAGGAACAAAATCAACGGAAAACTAAAAAATAAAGGACAAGTCCTAAAGGCGCGCAGTAAAAGACATCAACGAGCACGAGCGAGACAGATTTATCCGATCGCGTCTGCAAAAGCAGGATGACAATAGTAATTTTGTTTATTTGTTTGTACGTAATTATATGAACTGGGATTTTACGTGCAGGTACGTTTTAACTACAGGTAGTGGGCATCGCATGGTTGGCTGAACTCCCTATTTCAAAGCAAAAGGGATGCTCCATTATAATAGGGCAGTTTCGACGGAGTCCATGCAAACGCATTGGCTTTTTAACTTAGGGTCTTAGTTCGTTTCGGACAGTGAGTACTAATGATGCATGAATCGTTTAGAAGACGCGTCATTTATTTATTACAATTTGACGATTTTTTTCACATTAAAATTGAGGTTCTCAGAGAAGTCGTTAGGGATTTGCGAAAGATGTAATACGAGTCCTAATTCTTTTTTAATGAGCATGGACCCTAGGATGATAGGCAATGTGAATGTAAAAAACAAATTGGTTGAAATACGGCGGGTTCTCAGAATCTGGCCCACACTTTGACCGGTTCTTAATGGTAGCCCGTCGCCCGAGGTATCACCTCTTTCACTTTATCTTTTTATTTTGCGTGCGAGCGATATTTAGTTATTTATACAAATAACATTATTTATATAGAGAGAGTTCACTGAGTCTAATATAAGATATAACATCAATAATTTGTGATGACGGCATATTTATCCGTATGTGTAATATAATGTAATATAGGAAGCACTTGTAAAGGTAATATCATACAATTATTATTATTAGCTTATTCGTGAAAAAAAAGAAGCGGACGCATAGATAAAAATTATCGAAGTGATTTTGTATAAGTGCCATATAAACAGAATGTTTTGTTTCATGATTTACTTTCATGCATTCCAGTTACATTTTTGGTACGATAAATAATTTTGATTATATATACCTTTGGTAAAATTGAAATATTTTTTTCTGTAATAATTTCATATAAAAAAAATGTACTAAGATTCAAGATCAATAATTGTAGCTTTTAGAGAGAATTACGGAGCTACCCAGCTCAACAGAAAGCACAACAATAAACAACTGTTTAGTGGTTTTTGACGAACAATATCCAAAGCGACATAAAACTGTCAGACTTCAGAGTGGATATGGAATGAATCTAAAATTATTAATACAAAATTTTAGGCGGGCCGTTTCCGTAGGGGAAGTGCCCATCTATATTTTGATTTAAATCTACTTCCGCCTGCAGTACGAGTCCGTCGTAGTGATTGAGAAAACCAACTATGTAGGTATAATGCATTGGAAATGCACATGGTTTGTAACAAGATTTTACCTTTACTCTCATGTTTTGACTGAGAATGCATTGAAAGAATCCGCCATTGTGATGTAATAAAGAATAAGTAAGTAAGAGATTCTCGTTGAATATAATTATACTCCCAGAGGTGTTGAGATCTGTATACCATAGTCCATTATAATCAGCATTTGTTTGTGTAATTTATTTTAGTGAGTTGAGACGATGCGAATTGAGTCATCATATACATATTTATGTACCTATGCTGACATGCTGTATATCTATACCGAATGCATGCTGAGATTTGAGATATTTTTAAAAATAGTTGTATATTCTAGGTGTAAGTATTTACGTGCTCGTTGTGCGTGTATCTTCAGCTCTATTTTTGTTTAAGATTTGTAAGTTAAAACCTCGGTGGCATTGAACGCTTTAAAATAGACAGTTTTACACTTGTACCGAGTAAACAGATTATTCAGATAGAAGCTAGTCGTGCGATGGACTCTTCCCACGCAAACCAAGAGCCGGCAAATCGTGCTTCTTGCTCGGATTATAAATTCAATATGTTTGATGCCTCAATGCGCTCCCCGGCTTTTATTAAAAACGTGTGTAAACTGACCCCTCTATTCATTACACATTTCTTTGGTCGTTTCTCATCATAAAGAAATTGTACTTAGCACATATATGAAGGTACTTCATTAACTTTTGTAAGCTATTAAGTACTTTTAAGATTTATTACTGTGTAAATATGGATAGAAAAAGTTGTAATCACAATACGTCGCGTAATATAAACGTGTCATTTATTGCTTGCCGCGAATAGGTAATGAAAAATTAGTAGAGAGTTATTGTAATCAGTTACAAATTGAACAGGACTTGGAAACAAAGGGAGCATAGACCGATCCGTACACATAATACTATAAGGCTGTTAGATCCTATAAATGAATACAGTACTATTATTATTTAGTGAACAAAACACGGCTAAAATCACGTGCAGAACCTAGCGTATCCTTAGTAAATTGACTAGCGTTCAAAGCGTTAACATAATATTATTAAAGCTAACTCGACTGGTATATAGTCTTTGTACCGTTATGTTCGCCGGCGCCGCGACTCGTTAAGGCTTCGACTGCTGACGACTCCGTAGATACATTTACTAATCTATACCTACGTAGTATACAAGCCGCTTGACTCGCGCACGTGTTCTGTGCCAACAAAATCACAGCAGGCTGTCTACCAATAATATACAATGCTTGGTATTGATTCCAACTTCTATTAAAGGTAGTAGTACCAACTACATACGGAGTATGTAGTTGGAGTACATAACAAGATTTTAATAAGCAATATGATTATGTTAAAGTACAGATTACATACAAGTTTATCTAATTTAGTTCAATAATAACATGCTTGTAAACTAAATGGACGGACGGACAAATATTTCATAAGCAATATTTTTGCGTTCATTGTAGGCCTCGGATTATTTTTTTTCTTATTTATCTTTCACTTTCACACTCACAGTAGAGTTGCTGATTTACGCTTAGTACAGAATAACAGAACTATTCTATCTCTATCACAGGAAAGACTTGAAGATGTGCTTATTTAATTTCAACATCTACACGTGAAACAGTATAATGCATTGTTGAAAAAAAAAGGTTCATCTCAAAATGCATTTCTATTTTGTTTTAAAATTTTGTAGACAAGCAAATAGCAACAAGCAACATATCTGTTCAAAACTTTTAACTAATGCAAAGCCATTGGAATTATAATCGTCCACAAAGCGTCAAGGTTATCTAATCAAGAAGTTATCGCAAAGCTCTACTAGAAGCACTGTAACGTGTTTCAAAACCATCTCGTCCACAACCATTAGCAACATCTTATCCGTTTGTCACGCGTCCAACAAATGTGGGTTTTTAGACATCAGACTGTCAATCACTTAACATAATTCTCCGGAGAACAAACTTACTGTCCACAAAAGAGATAGTAAACTCGCCGTAAATTTTATATTTACTTTCGGGTCAGGTTTTTTGCTGCTATTTGTGGGTTTTATCCAAACACAATGAAACCTTTGAGTCCGTTAAGGTAACTTTAAATTAGCTGCACAAACAAGATCTCTTTGTATTCTGATAGGCCTACATGTACATCGCGGTGAGCCCTTGTTGGTTCAAAGTTCTATATTGTAGATGCTTTTATCGTCCTTAAATTTTAATATCAATAAGTAAGTTTCACTTACTTTTATTGTTATACGAGTATATCAACTTTATCAATAAGTCGTAAGTTGTATTTAATAACTTAAAACTCGTCCTTAACAATTAAGCGCGCCATTTTGTTGCGTACGCAGAATGAATACTCCTTTATACTTTATGAAACGTGTTTGAGCCTATTTGTGTTCGTTTGTTACGCGCAAAAATGCTTATCCGCGTCGCTCTAACAGTATCCTGATACGTGACTTAGAAAAATCAGCGGGAATCTGGTGTTCGCTAGTTGCGAGAGGTAGCACGGCTTTGTCGGCTACCGGAGACGCGTTCCGCCGCACCTGTCGCCCTTCCGCTTCGAGATGTGCCGTGTACACTCACTTATATTACGATAGAAAATAGTTTTTATTTTAAGTCTAAGTTCATTGAGTAAGTTTTATTTATATTCGTAAATAGAACGACATGATATTCAAACTAAACTTTTGCATGAATAGGAAATGTATGTCATCTTATGAAAATAGGAATAGTTAAGATAATTTAAAAACGAGAGTGTATTTCATAATCTGATTCAGAGTACGTCAACACCTCCGTACCATACAAGTAAATACCTCAGTTTTATTACTCAAACACTCTTATGTGATGCTTTAGTACCGTTTCGACTCTAAGGTTATAAACAGCATACAAATGCTATTCCAACAACCTTATTCATATTCTGATACGGAGATTACTGTGGCAAGCTGTGGTTATAGCAAAATAGGTTAGGAATCGTTTTAAGAGCAGCGTCGGTGTCTGGACATCTGCCCCAAACGAGTTGGCTGCACCTGCCTGCCGCCGAAAATAATCGCGAAAAACTGCACTCCGCATACTGCAGGTGGTGTCTATAATCGTAGAAACATGCAACGCGATGGGCATGTATGGTTCAAGTATGTCACTAGTTTACGAGTAGGCACTATTAAGGATAAAAACCTTGGAATAAATAGCTTTGCAATAAAAATAAACGATGCAGTTGCAAAAATTAACTCTACGTTCTTGTTAGTAGCTACTGTTATGGAGTGTAATGAACTATCTAGTAAAAGATTCTATTGTCTGCCTCTGTCTAATTAATTTTGCTACACGTAATTCGATATGTTCCAACCAATTAAAAAATATAGTATGCCAATATTAATCCGGCTTTATTAAACTAAAATTTATTGAATTTACTTTAATGAAATCACTTGTTGCTGTTTTAAAAAAACTAGACACGTACTACTACTTACAGCTCCTTTCATTCACTTTACGACCATATTCCTCTACATTACACCATGTTGAAAATCACCAAAAAATTTGGAATATTTTTTAATCCTTTTATTTTTAGTAGGTATAGCAATACATAGTGTATATATAGTATATACTGTAAAGTGTATATTATCTTTGTACAAATAAATTATTTCAGCAAATATGCATTGTACAAAATTCACAAATTAACCGTATTAAATTAAAATATGATGTAGGTTGCACAGGAAGTGCGTTGGTGTTGGCGATTAAAGTCAAATTCCACTGCGAACCAAATTACAGTTCTAAAACATTGAAACATGTCACATTGAAAAATGAATCGACAGCAAATGTAAATTGATTAAATTTTGTTCGAGATATAGGTAAAGAACATTAATAATGAATATTTACGCGTTGGTCATTAATCCAAGGCTTAACGTTGTTTAAATGAAAATGAAAATGAAAAATAATTTATTGAGCAACCAAAATAATACAAAAATTTAATGCTACCAGCTCCCACACTAGGATTCCCTGTGTTGTGGGAAACTAGGAATCTCCCTCACGTACATCTGTAGTGTTATTCCGTGATTAAGTATAATATTGCTTTAAGATTTTTAAGCGTGTAAGTTGTTAACACAATGCTTAGATAGGTATGTATATCTAATTATGACCGTCTATACTTTTTTATAGTAACTTCCTTTTTCGTCTTCCCGTAGTAAGGTGTTTTTGCCGCGTCACATGTCACCCCACCTGACACTGCCTTTGCCACGTGCAGACACAATGGTCGCATAATCCCTGACATGTGGTAACGGTTTAGTAATGCAAATTTCTATGCACATGCGCTCTAATGAACAGTGGTAGATCTAAGAGAGTTTAGATATAATTGAGCTATTTTCAATAAAAGTAGGAATTTTCTTTGATTCTTTCTACTCATATTGTACTTGAGCTTACCTTAAAACAAATGGTTCTCCGTACTTAGAGAAACTTTTATCATAATGTGAAATTAAGAATATTTTCCCTGATCAAGGATTCCTTAAAAAGGACAACTTAAAATATTTTATTTTATTAAAGATCACACATAGTTCCATTTGATGTTTTTTTATTATAAAAAAGTAGATAAATTGCGTGCTCATGCAAAGTTTGATGTTAAATAGTCACTTCAGCTCATAGACATTTGCAATCAATTTCAATTAATACTACAGCCCTACTAGAGGACGTGTACAAATGTATTTGCCCCCCTTGAGGATTAGTCGCCTCGTATTTCACCGGTTTACCTATTTTTAAAAATAGCAAAATGACAGGATTGCCTTTGAATATTCAGTACTATTGCATGAAACATGTAAATCGATCGTTTATCCCACGCCAAATGCCAATATTCGTTATGGTTGATTAATTGTGTGTGATTTTTAATGTGTTCCGAGCCTTCCGTTCATTAAGCCATGCCTAATTTGTAATAAACCTACAGCCTATAATTATTTTACTGTCCGTATAATAAAACATGGTTTTAGTACGATAAAAAATAGTATACATTTCTTATATTTTTTGTCCTCACCGATGATAAGCTGTCGTCGCGATAAAAACAGATCAATTGGGCTGTTATCCAATTTAATAATTATATTTTTATTTTTAAGCAATCATTCATTGTTAAATGTACTTGTTGCAGGTGTTGTGGCATCTGGACATATTTCGCCGCAGCTTCCGAGAGCTCACCGGCCACGCTTGCCTAGGACCATCATGCATTTTTTGCGCACTAAAGGTAAGTTTTAATTAATTCCGTATTAACACACAGGTGGTTTTACAGCGTCTATGTATTTAATGGGTATTGAATTATTGATCGGTTAAATATCCTAGCGCGTACTGTAATTGCCAACGCGAGCGTACTCTTATGGGCTGTGGAGACATCTGCTAAAAGCATAATTGATTATTTGTTGTAGTTGTAACAAAGGTGTACAGTGCCACACATCTGCTTAAATTTGCCTTTGAGACGGTAAACTAATGACACAATATCTATAAATGATATTTTCGAAGCAATTATTGAATACCACACACATGGATTTAATAACTAATCAATAACAGCTTACGGTTTGCATTCTGTGATAAAGATGCTTGTTGGGTCAATTCTGTCTGTCTTAGCATAACTTAGTTTTATTTTTTTTGGGCATGACAACACATTGGAGAGAATTACGATTTTTACTATTGAAGATTTTTGTAAATTAGTTGTTGATAATTATAAAACATTTAATGTCAAATTAAATCTCAGGGCTTTTTAATATTACAAATAAAACGCAACGAAAAAGAAATCGACAATAACATGGCCTCGTCCGTAGCCCGCGGTCCCAGACGTGACCTTTTCGTGAACAATGCCCTCTATTCTTCGTCTAGCAAAGCCGAGCCATGAGTTTCAACTTTCGACACCTCTACCTTATTAAAAAACCAATTCGATCTAATAAATGTAGCGCATGCTTAAAGCTGTCTTCATGATTTTGTTTTTTACTTTAACATAGGACCGAAATATCTTTCTATTTGAACACTATTGATTTATTCAATTCTATTTTGTAAAACATAGGTTAGTTGATTTTTGTACAGTGTATACTTGTAAAGAATCATCATTGTAATGTTTTTCACGATTGCAATTACTGCGAACGTGTTTGAGTCTTAAAATAGCTTCTTTATTACGCGCTCGAGACGAGATTCATGGGGTATTAAAGCTTAATCTACTGCCCAGACTGGTTCTAAGGATGAATCGCCAAGTTGTGATTTAGCTACCTACTCGTTGGTGTATGCGGTTAAGATGTGCTCCTTACTTACTCCTTATGGCGGTTTTATGGTTAAGGTGTGGGGAATATGCTTTTCTTGGCATAAAATACTTTGAAACTTCATTGTTGTTAATATTTCATTGTTCTTAATATTATAAGATATCAATAGAAACATTTCTATTAAACTGTAAAATATATACATCAGCTTGATATACAGTCTAAACTTTATGTACCATAATAATGATTAAATAATACAACTTTACAAGTATCTAAGTACACAATTTTGAATTTTGGCAAATTTGTGTAAACTAATTTGAAGATAATGTTGTTTAAGCTTTTTAAACCATCCTCCTGACGGCTTAAAAACATTTTCTTAGTAAATTTCTGTGCCTTAGCTTTGATAAATGAGCCCAAATAATTCATTTTTATTTTAACGTGGTTTACAAAACCATCAACCAATTCTTCACATTTATGCTTGCAGACAATTTTCGTTGAGCATCGAAGAAAGACATATGTACATAATTATGTACTTGTATACTCGTATGGATTGAGGGAAATCGTTTTATGATACTTTTCGTCAATACATTTTACAATTTGCAAAAATGTTTACATTTGTAAAGCTTAAAGATATTAAAATTATGTTTATCCCAAAGCAATGAGACGATATTAGGTAAGTACCTATAGAAAGTAAACACGTGCTAGGCAATTACAACACACAAATGAACACATTTCAGAGAATTCCATTGCGCGCCAGAATAGTATTTAGAACTTTGTGTCTAATATTGTTCTTGAAGGTCAGTAAAATCAACGTTTATTAGAGTTTGAATAATTACATATGTATTCTTTTGCTATTGAGAGTGCCTGTAAGTTATACCGTGTTCAATGTATGGGTAACAATGTGAGTTAAACAAACCTTAGAAATTCTATGTTTAACGGAGATTTTATCATCTATACATAGAGTTCACATTGTATTAATAGTTAGTGCACAGCATTTCGTTTTGGACATTGATTCCGAACATCAATAGATGATGTTATCAAGTAGGCTTAAAGTTTTAGACACAAATTGAAGATTCTGTTCCGGAAGAGTAGGGGAAAATTTGTAAGCAAAAAGTGTAGAGTTTAGAGTCACGGATGATGAGGTACGTAACTAATTGTAAATGTTTTATTGGATCTAGTGAGTATTTAGAAATGTGCAGGAAACGACAATCGATATTGTGCAAAAAATTGTTTTTTAAAGTTTATTTTTATAACTATAATGGCGATGACAGAACAGTGAATGAGTGAGGCGTGTGAGGTATTTGTAAACATCATCAACCTGTCATAGTCCCACTCCCGGTCTCCTCTCGAATGAGAAGGATTTAGGCCACAGTCCACCACGCTGGCCAAGTGCGGGTTGGTGGACTGGTATTAAAAATATAAAAATGGGTATTAATTTCGTTAGCTGATGGAGGTTATTTTCCATTGCTAAAAATATTCCCGTAAAGTCAACTAAACAAGAAAACATTTCTACCAATAGGCTATCGTTTTTGTTATGTTTTATATTAATTTATAAAATCTCTTATCTGTCTATCTATACCTCTCTATACATTCTCAGTAGATTTAAAGTTTATGTGGAAATTAAACAAATGTGATATTTTATGGTGTAATGCATACTCTTACTTGTAGCAGTTAAAGAGTACAATGCAGCTCTCACGTAGGTAGTCATCAGTTAATTATAAACTTTTACTTTGATGTGCGGCTTTCTCGTAACGGTAATTTAGTGCATATTGCGTGCTGATTTCTTGATACACAAATTTACTATTTTGCAAACGTAATCCACGTTACAGAAATGCAACTTATTAATGTACTTTGTCGCTGATAAATATCGGACACTTGACATCTAATAAAACATATAAAATCCCACTAATGTTTGATAGCTATTCCAGTAACTGTAAAAGATTTATTGTGTAACCTAGTTAAATTGTATTAGGGGACATTGTATCATGACTAGCCATGATCTAGGCACGTTCCTAGTACCGCGGGGCGGCGCTACGTGATCCCAGCACGGAACGAACTAGGCCATACAATTATGGTTGCGTTATTATTACACCGTTTACGACACCAAAGCGCTGTTTTGATCTATAAAATATACCGAATAGGAACAACATTTGGTGAAGTATAAAACCTGGTTAAATCTAGCCTTTCATTGTTTATACGTTGTTTTATCCGAGCTTGTCATAGGCAGACCTAATGTTGGTGTTTCACAATCTAAGTTATAGGTGTTTGCGCAAAAAGTAGTTCTGATATGTGCTATAAATGTTACCAAAAACGAATTATACATTAGGTGCCTTTTTCTATACTGGAAGTAGTAATTCCCAGTTTTACATAAATAGTTTTCTATATAAATGCAACATGCAATGTTCATCTTAGTTTTTTATGAGTATGAGGTAAGAATCAATGGAGACAAGGTCTCATTAAATATGTAATTTAGCTCTTTAGTCTCTGTGAGATGTGTTATTTCTGTTTCCAAGTAAAAGTAAAAAGTGGGAAATACTGGTTTTGCTCGCGTAATCAGTGTAGAGTTGGATAGAGTTGCACCGTATATTGCGACCGCAGAATTCAATTCTCATTATTCCTAGTAATAGAACACTAGTGTGTTGCTGGTTTATTGTAGTTGAATATTTTTATATTGTGGATTTGTTATTAAAAAAAGTTTAAATTATATTTTTCCAGACCACATTTAAGTACTGTAAAGCCTTAATCTTGCCAAAACTTTATCAAACTTCACATGCGTGTATCCATATAAGGAGTAGTTTTTAACATTAATGTATGTTTATCAGTTATCTGGTCATCATATATAGGCTCTGCCTGTTATTATTACTACATTGAAGGAATATAAACAATTATAGACTTAAACTACTTTTAGTAAAAGAAAAACTACAAAAACCCGAATGACCGAAAATAACTGTAGCAGTAATTCAGGCATTGACAATTCGCGACACTATTTCCAACTAAAATTGGCAACTCGTACGTGAGCAATAAGCTTACAATTAACAACAGTTTACGTAACTACGCATGTAACACTGAGTAGATATTTTTTTTTTAATCTGCGTGTAACACATCTTAATTCATTGTTTATCTGTGGTGAACTGCCGACAGTTGTACTCGTCGGCATCGTGTTAAGAGATACTAGTAGTTTCATGATTCTAAATCACGCGAGAGAATGTCACGATATTCGAATCAGTTTTATTGTAAACTCATATTGTTTTTCAGTATTTAGGGTTGAGCTTTATAACTTAATATCAGGAGCAATATTATTCGATTTGTTAGTATTTCAATATATGAAATTATATTTGCAAATCAATCTTCACCTCTTCTTCATGCCTTTAACAATTTCGAAAGGTTACAGTCAATTTGTTGCTACAATATCTAGACAGGATACGAACATTCACTGTAGGTTCTAATAATTACTTCATTCGCTTCTTACAAATAGTATTGCATCTTTTGTAAGAAGAAGCAAAATCTTCTAAAAATTAAGTATCTCATACTGTTTTATTTAAAGGTAGGCGTTAAGGAAAATTTTATAAATTTTATAAATTTAAATGTTATCCAAGCCTGAAGGAGTATAAAAGGTTAGACAATCGCACCTCCGGCTATCCAGAGATCAAAACAACGACGTCAGACGGAACAGCCCTGGCAATGGGAGATACACAAACATTAACTCTATAGTAAATGTATATGGCTATATAATAGTAGAGCGCGCACGCGCAGCTGCAGGACCGGTTCTACTTCTCGTTTACACCAAGTTCTGCCGTATCATGCTCTATACTCTGTATGGTTGTATCTATGGTTTTCGATTTGAATTTAAACGGTTCGCTTTTTGAATTCGTTCGGGTTTCTCTGTTGTACTAATTCCGTCTACTAAGCTTAAAAACAATTTTATTTCAGTGAATCTCTTTAATTACGTAAAAGTCCTTTACTGCTGCTGGAATGCTCTGAGATTTTAAAAACATTAAAACGTCTCAAGAATTACTAACTACGTCCGAGGATTTTGGATTTATAATGCTATTTAACAAAGACCTCTGTTTTGGTCAAACAATCAAAATTGATCAATACTTGGCCATGACTTGACTTGACAATAGGCTTTCAAATATTAACTAGGTACTATTAGTAAATTATTGTCGTATTACAGTGCGGCGTATTGAAATCATGTCGTCACAGGAATAGCCTTTTTAGAGTAACTCTTGACTACTCCTATTCAGTATTTATAAGAGTGAATTAATTACTCTTCTAAATCAGTATACCTATGTAGTCCTTTTTTCAAACCAGTTTTATATACCGTGTAAAATCTACGAAAAAGCGTCGCCTGTTTTATAGAGTACAATGTTGTTGCAGACAGTGACTGTTTTGCTTTGCTTTATGATCTCCGTATCCTGTCTATTGTGAAGCGTGGACACAACAATGGTAGTGTAAGGTTCCGTTGAATTTGAAACCTTCCTTGAATTTATTTATTTGCTTCCATCGTCCCATCCAATATGACGATGTTTTAGGCAAGTCATTTTGTTTCGAAATTAGGGCGTTTTCATTTAATTTTTTTCTTGTTCTTTCGAATATACTTGTTTTAAACAAGTACCTATAGAATGCCGCTTGCAACGTTGTCGCTGCACAATATACATAAACTAAAACCCGATGATGAAAAAAGCGCGATGTGAAGACATCTTAACAATTCAATTATTCATCATCTAGCAGATGATAAATCTTTGTTATTAAATGTTTCGTGAGTGACACTATTCATAATAACTCAAATACCGGCTTACTCACGTGTATTTTTCGGGTTTGGCCGAAGTCTCCGTCGCGACCTCGCTGCGACCGGCGCGAACTCATGATGAAGAACCTCGGTCAGGTTCGAAACTAGTCGGAGAAGCCCGAAAACTACACGTGAGTAAGTCGGTATTTGAGCTATCAAGATGATAAACTATTATAATAGATCATAGTTATAAGAGGCACGACATAACATATATTACAAACTGCATTTACCTAAATAATATCCTAAAATAGATTCTTAGGGCAAGGGGGTATGCTCCCATGGTTATCATGTGAACATTACTATATGTGTGTTAAATTGAAATATTTAAATAATTTGTCTACTTTCTAAATTGAATAGTTGATAGATAAACGCTTCCAAAGATAATTTGTTTAAGATGTGATAAATTGTTAGCGTGGCGTGACACTTATTTACAATAAAAATGGAGAAGGTATATGATCAATAATTCAGGTCCAGGAAGAAATCGAAGAGAATTAAGTGGATAGTTAAAGAAATAATAAACACGAACGATTTAGTCACATAAATGGTTATAAGATTTAACAACAACATAAAACTACAATCTAGGAAACAATACAAGAGCAATTTAAACTAGACCATATCAATATAACAAGACAAAGAAGAGATGGCTATTAAATCGTTCCCACTTGACTCCCACGACGTCATTTACGAAAAGGTTCCACCCACCGGTCGGCCACAATTAACTTGGCGATGAGCATTATGTGATAAAATCGATTACTACTCAAGTTAGTTTGAATGCATAGTAGCCATCTCTCTGCGTAGGCAGGAGAGTTAACTGACTTCGGACTGTTCGGTGATGATAGGTGACAGTGCCCATTTTTAGATTTTAGACATAGCTTATTACTTTTGTTTAGTTTAATAAATATATTTTTAAAGAAGGAAACAGCCAGAATTTGATGTTTATACTTACAAATTATTAATTTTCAATGTGACTATGTAAATGGAGCTCTGATACTTCTCCATAAAAATATATTCCTTCATAGAATATTACACACTATATGTTTATAAGCTTAATGGTAATAATAATAGAAGGTTTTACAAAAAATGTTCGCATAAAATTGAGGCAGTAACATTGTATTTTGAGTACAAGATATAAAATTTATATTGCTTATATTATAAATATCTAAAAGTTACTTATATGTAAATATTATTACTTCAATGCTGTTGAGTTATTATGTCGTGCTTGTAAGTTATTAACAATACCTTACAGATGAGATCATGCTTATTACTTAGTAGTAGTATATTCATAATAATCTTTACGCATGAGGCTCATGACTATCAATTATGAACTGCATCGTAACGTTAACTCTTAGATTACTTTAAGCTCTAATAACTATGCCACAACCATATACTTTTGAATAGATACTAATACGACAGTGTATCCAGTTTCATGGTCATTGGACTTTGATCGTTGCTGATGTTCCTGAAGGATATATGTTTATAATATTTAATCTCAGATTTAGGGTTATATTATTAAAAAACTAAGATTTAGTGTCAGAAATAAATGATTCCTATTGTATGCAGCACAGTATTTTTCAGGTAGCAATTAAATAAATAAACGTAATTAAATAACAGCTTCAACTCAAACAATGAGGAAGTGTTTTTATAATGCAATGTAGGTAGGTAGAGTTAATATATGTACACTTGTAACTTAATCCATTTATCTTAGCTTATAAATATACACTGGCCTGTATACAAACAGTTTATCTTGTAAAATGGCCTGTAGAGAAGGACAAGTAAATTGTAGAGACAACAACACCTCGGCCATACAACCGGTCACGAGTGGAGCGTCACGTAGGCGCCCGCCCGCCCCCGCTTACTTAACCTTAAGTCACAGTTCATATATTATAATATCGATTACGTATAGAAACGTAACAAATTTTCTTTTGGTTTATTTATTAATTTAACTTCAGTTGCTGCTTCATCGAAGGTTCTGACAGTGTGTAGGTGGCGTGTGGGATGATTTTCACTTTATTATCTATGTTTCACTGTAGTTTGATCTCTATAATTATGCTTCTGTTTATAAATAGATAAGAAAAATTTATATAAGTTGGGGCTGTAGAAAAACATTGATATTGAAATGAAATACATTATATAACTGCACAATGCCTAAGCTGTTTGCACGCCGAGCATAAACTAATACAATAGAAGTAAGACATAGGACTAATGTGTTTGTCATAAAGTAATGTATGGGATAACAGTAAGTTTCATAAAAAATTTCATACATGAGATAAGATTAAACATTTTAATTTTGCTCCAAAATTTTAAAACTTATTTTGGACTAAAATAAAATATGTGGCGACCTATCAAATCACTGATCGAGTATGGGTTAACCGCAAGTGGCTGCACGCACTCGTTGAGCTCGGATATCAACGTTGGATTAAGCGCATATCTGTTACTTGCACTGATTTATTAAGTAAATTAAAATGCGTGAACAGCAAAATAGTGTAATAAAATGTGTTTGTGCGGGTGAGATATAAGGTAGTATATATAAATGACGCTACATTTGGATATTTTACTTGAACTAATATGACGCAGTACATGTATCATGAGATCTGACATCGTGCTTTAAGGTGAACCATCGTAGCGGATGTCATTGCCGTTGTACACACGATGCTGAGGGCTGCTGCGGTTTAAGCATGTCGTGTCTAATTTACGTATGTACGTAATGCTTGGCGGTAATTTGCTGTACGGGAATTTTGCTTCTTATATTACAGCTTCCATGGGTTTATAACATTGATTTGTTACTTTATATAGACACGAACGTGAGATCATTATTCATAAGTTTCGTTCATCATATTCATAGGTTTTTCTAGTGGATATTATTCGTTCGTTGTCAATATTTTCATGAGTATAATCAAATTAGGGCATAAAACTAACATGTGATACCAAATCCAACCATTTATGTTTTATTAATAATCTGTTGTTGCATATTTACGTTAATTTATAATAAGTTAACATAACTTGCTATGTATGTACGTAAGATCAAGTATCACACATGCTTCTTGCATTTCAATTGTGCAATTCAAAGATATAGAAAGGTGTGCAAAATTATCTCTCTCAAGGAAAAGGAGTAATTACTACAATCAAAATATTAATATTGTATATAAAGTAGTTACTCTTGACTTATTTATTTAATAGACCTCTTATTTATCAATCGCGTTCCAAATTTTTTATATTAGCTTGCATTCGAAGGATTTGGACTCCCTACTTCAGTGTGATAAGCATTGTTTAATCAATTATTTATAATAACTCAGTAATACTCCATTATAAAGTAAAGTCGTCATAAAATATATTGCCACTAAACTGTGTATAATATATATGTATAATATATAATAATATATATTTCTTTAGTTAAAATAAAGAAAAAAAAAAAAAATATCTTGGGACAACTCACACACGGTCATCTGATCCCAAATTAGGCAACTAGACCTGTGCTATGGTAACCAGACA
>DWNH01000351.1:0-15912 GCA_018249895.1 Tiana niger
CAGACCGAGAACAGAAATCTAAATTCATCATTTAAACCTCTGCCCCGCCGGGAATCGAACCTAGGACCCTTCGAATGGTGCACCGGCATGGCAACCACTACACAACACGGGTCGTCATAAGCAACAAGCAAGTAGAAGAAAAGCAACTTGCATGCATGCGCTAGAGTACTCAACAAAGTTCTCAAAAAGCATGTGAAGTCCATCTATGTGCACTTGGGCACCGTGGTGGATTATGACCTAATCCCTAAGAGCTAATTGTTAAGAGGAAACCCGCGCTCGGGAGTGGTCAAATGGTAAATGATGAATACCTAATTTTATTTTACATTTATTCTTTTTGCATACTAAATGGTGATTAATTATATTTATTTTTAACCGTGTTACTACGGCAATTGTGATATAAACAATTTGCCTTCAACTCCTGATGTAATACTGGTAGTACATTGTAAAATTTATTTTATTGCCTTAAGCCCTAAGTAAATGACATGTCAGTGTTGTCTAATACTTAATCACAGATGTCTTAAGTGAAATGTCTATTTCACTTGTGGATATATTTAATATTAATCTGCAAATTTCTATAACTTGACGTAATAGTTGAATGTAGGTATTGATAAGTTATATATTACACATATCAGTGCTAATTGTGGTTTAATTGTTATTTTCTCACTCGTTGTTTTCACATAAGAAGAGAATAAATTGTGTATTGTAAAAGTATATATTTGCGTCGAAATTTGGAATGGTAAAAACGGATATAGATTTTTTGAAATAAACTTTCTTAATGTAGTTTTATTAATTTAAGTGAAGCAAAAAATATTTACATCCATTGGGCAGCATAGAATGGTATGTTTAATTATATTATAAAACAAGGCAGTGTTCGCGTTAAATTTACTAAACGATAGACTTTAAACCGTAATTATCATTTATACAACGAAACTTTGATTTTTGAATGAAAGATTGAATTTAATCACGCCTTAAATGTAGAAGTTCGAGTGTCGGTAGTAAAATCTCAACTGCAACTCGAGCATTAAAAAATACTTCATAATATTATGTATGTAACTCAGTAGGTATGTGAAATAAGTAAATAATGTTTTAGCAAAGAAGTAATGTATTCGGGTTGAAGTAAACGAAAATTCAGTATTTATACTTTTATTCTTATAAATAAACATAGTTGACCATTACAATCTCAGATTTGTCAATTTACCAAAATTGCACATTACAATACGTGTTTTACTATTCTCATTTCATTCCATTTGCATCGTATTATTTGATTATGTACAAATATAATCTATGTGCATGTAATAAAAGTGTCTCAAAGTATTTCATACGACTTAGTAAGGCTTAACTATGGACATGTCAAAATCGATTCGAAGTCATTATATCAATATCTGGGTTTTACAAGCGTATAGATAATTTGAAAAAAAAGTACTGACAAATTCGTTATTTATTACATATTTATTGTTTTTCATTGTTAAAATTAACAATTTAAGTAATATAACTCGCAATTATGAATACTACAAAACGATACTTTCAACAAATTAATAAAAATGTTTGTTATAAAATATTGTTCTATTTGTTTCTTTGTTTTATTACATCAAATACACGCACTTAAAACAGTAGAATTTGATATTCATTATCTTCCATTTAAAATAAAATATTCAATACCTATCGATATCTGAACACAAATATGCCCAAAATTATTTACAAACCACAGAAATGATAAACATTTCTACATGATGAATTCCTAATAAATAACGAAACTATAGGTGGGACCACTCAAATGTACAATATTTTAAATTAAGTATTACATATTTCGTTTATTAAATAATTAAATGAAGTAACAGATAATAGACTGAATAACCTATATCATTAAGATTGCCCAAAACGTGGCTTCCGAATTTTTGTCTTTTTCGATAAAGCACGTACATATAAACACCTTTTACAAAAAGACAAAACAAAATTAACAATATTACAGCTTATTTTCTATTAGGTATATCAGACAAAACATAACTGGAATTTGTACCTAATTAATTAAACACAATATTTATTCTTGTAAATTTTAATTTTTTTATTTCGAAAACTCGGAGTTTACCAATTTTTTTTACAAATGATATTTTCATAAAATAAAGACTTCATTTTTTTTGTATCATATCAGGCTGTATATTTACTTAAATATATAAGTAAGAGTGATATTATTAGGAAGTTTTATTTGAAGCTTTGTACTTACTATAAGTAAATATAAGTAAAGAAATTGTTCAGCCCACGTGGCTTTCAACTCGTGTGTTCCATGATTTAAATATATATTTTCTAATGTTTTCGTTTTATTTTCATTTATAAACATTTATATTTTTTAGAAATATTACAAATGAATAATCTATTAAGGCAGTTAAGGCACTTATTTCCATACCTCTTTCAAACCAAATTTAAGTCTTACAAAATCAGTCCAATTGTATTTTTTTTCCAACTTCACCTTTTATTCAAACGTCAAACCCATCATTCAACCGTACGCATTTCCGAACGTACGGTATTTAAGTAACAAGAAAACAATATACAGAAACAATATTTACATTTCAGTCAACCATAAGACGCAAGCTGCTTATCTAAATAATATACATCAACATATATGTACGTCATCACGACAATCCAAATGTCATTCAAATTGACATCTTGAGTCCTATCCCTGATGTTATCGTCACCACATCCTCAGATGCGTAAGGCCTTCCATGCGCACGCGCATGGTATTTGCAGCAAAACAAACTCCTTCTGGAGTGAACCAGACCCTGGGAACCTTCTGAAGCTGATCATATGCTGAGGGATGGCCGTTTCTTCCTAACGCTCTTGTTGCTCAGACCCAGGATTGTTCCGATTACCTGTGTACAAAAACATAGTTTTACACGACTGCTTAAATACCTTTGAATATTTTTTGATGGCATATCATATTTTATCGAATAGAAAATTTAGTACCTACTTAGATATTACTTTGCTAATAATATATTTGTTACTTAAGTTATATACATAGTTCTTTTTTGGTAAAATTTACTTTCTTAAACGCATTTTAATATAATATTAGTTCGTGAAATTGATTTGTTATAATATGTATTGTACCTACACTTTGTTATTCGAATTAAAAATAATTTTACTACTAATATTGTAAATATGGGTATGATCGTTAATAAACACAGTTGACAAATACAATGTCAAAATGTTAATTTAACTAAATGGCACTTGGCAGTACTTCATGGTTGGTTAACATTTGTTTCATAATATGACTACGAATATAAAAACGTTAGGTTATCTGAGGGTAACCTTAACTCAATCCGTACTGGTCATTTAGATTAGATTCATGCAGCTGCTGCAGCAGCAAATGGATGGGTCTACACTTCGTGCTTATAGCAACTTACCTTAGAGGTGAAGTAGGCAACGAGTTTCCAACGCACCGCGGCCAGCAGCAGCGCCACAGTGCGCACCTTTGGCGTTATAACGTGGGGTTTACCTACATCGTGTGTTTTTAGCGACTCACCTTAGAGACGGAGTAGGCAGCGAGCTTCCTGCGCGGCGCGGGCAGCAACAGTGCAAGCGCGCGTGCCTCTCGCAGCAACGCGTGGAAGGCGAGCGCGGCGCCCGCACACGACTCCGCCGCCGACACTTCGTAGAACTGGCAGCCGAACCGTAATGATAGCTCCTGACCTTCCTCAGCATTGACAGTTCTGTTATTTCAAAACAATTAGTTACAATTTTAGTAGAATAATATAGAATAAAATAATCAAACGTGATGTATTATGTCTGATGCAAACTTTAAATGATAGAGAAAACTTAATTGCTTACCTAGCATGTTCCAAATCCCGCTTATTCCCAAGTAAAGTAACAGCCGTGCATCCAGGCAACCTAGTCCGTTCTAATAGCGCCAACAACTCAGCCGCAGCTAGGAATGATCGCCGATCACAAACGGAGTAAACCACCGCAAACGCATCGCCCCACCGGAGATGTTCAGCCAAGCAGCCACGTTTCTGAAACATTTCCTAAATTAAGCCTTTGTCTAAACAATGAACCATAAACGAGTTTACGACTAGATATTTACCGCACAACCACATGTATCTAAGACTTCGACTTCCGATGTAACACCATCAAACGCAACGCGGTGTTGATATAAGAAATCTGAAATAGAGAGACGTTATTACTTTGGTGATTCAAAAAGTACATTAAATATATTCTATAAAGCATGACGTGCCAAATCCTTAGCATTTCTTTTTCAGTGCTGTAATATTCACACCACGAACACTTAATTTTCTAACTAAACTCTGAAAGAGAGTTCGACGAGCAACAAAGACGAATGTGTTGTACTATTGCGAAAATTTTGAACACATTCCGAATGTTACTACTCCCGCTATAAAGACGAGCATTTATTAGTTCTGGCTCTTGACCTGGTTTCAGTTGAATATTGGCCGATTGCGAAAAACTTGTGATGCAATGACGGGAATAAAAATTTTTCACTATCATTTGGGAAGTCAACGGCCGAAATATGCAGGCGCCGGACAGCCTTGGCTCTTTGTCGTGGTTGCCAATATCGCAAATAAACCGTACGTTGGCACTCGAGTTGGCATAACGCTGAGCCCTATCTAAGGGCTCTTCGGTAATTAATACATTCGCACAACGCTGACAACTTGATAAACGAATAAAGGCAACAGAATTCAAGTTTATCAGTTGAACGGCTTTCTTACGAACGGTATAATATCAGTCTAATGGACAACGCTACAACTAGATAAATAATCTGTATACATATTAAAAAGCCTACGTACGTCTACAAATTCTTACGTATTTATCAAAACAAGCATGTCGGATATCGTTAAAAAAGAACCGTTCAGCGCAATTATTATACTATTCAAACGCCCGCACAGCAATTTTTCTTAGCATAAATTTATATTTGTTTTGTTATAAATGGATAGCACTTACCGCCAGTTGAACTGTATTCGCCAATGTATCTCTTGGTTAGATAACGAACAACCACGGCTGTAACAAAAAGAAAAACAGTCAGAAAAGTCCTATACATAACATAATTTTTCATTATATTTATATAACTACATGGAACCCTCAGAAGTTGCGGTATAAAAGGCGGGCTTAATACGGAATAGCGTTATCTACCAAACAACCTTGGGATGTGCAAAGACACAGGGTAAAGGTACCATCGCCACACCCTATTATACCACCAAGCAATTTATTGTGGAGACTCTTAGTCCTTAAAAGTAGCACTCGCATCCATTTATGATCTCAGCAATATCGAAGACTGCGCTACTGCTTGAGATTAAAGGTTTACTGAGATCATTTAACACCAGGAAACCTGCATGCTCTTTAGTTACTTCTCTTCAATAAGAAAAAATGTAGAATTTGTAAAGACTTGTTTCCGAACTTGCGAACTTGCTTCAAAGTCAAGAATGTCCTTAAAATCGAACAAATCACAAATGTTCTTCTTTACTAAGTTTCAATTTAGATGGTACCTAAGCAAAGGAAGAATACAGAACTATAACTAGGATGAAGCTACGATACAAATGTAGGTAAAATCCCACTCATTAAGCCGCATTAAGTGGTACACAGAATATAATCTCATAGAAAGCTTGGTCCTGATTACATCCACGCCCCACACTATCTTGTCCGATAAAACATATAACAGCAAATGAAATGCAAAGTTGCAACACAGTGAAAGCACCAATTAGCAACTAATCGGTGCGAGGTGTTACAAAAGTTGTATTCCTGAATAAATTTATAACTACAAGTTTCAATTAGAGGGAAAGCAGACAAAGGGCCTCCATATTAACACTAATGGTTGAATTGCCGATGAATATCCAATCAAACAACTGCTACGTAACAAACTTGGCTATCGACAAAGATTACAAATTGAGGTGTAACTTTCAACGGTTATGAATATCAAGTGCATAATTTTATTTAAAATGCGTAGGTACTCGGCTTCTAAAAGCAGTGATAGCCTAATGGTTAAATTTCGGCCTATTGTTACTGTGGGTCCGGGCATCCTTATATATTTTTCTATGTTATGTGTGTATTATAAATTAATTATCACATGCTCTTTGGTGAAGAGAAACATATAGACAAATCCATAGCGTTCTTGGAAGGCTTGTGAAGCTCACCACACCGCACTTTATCAACGTGGTGGACTATAGACAAAAGCCTCCTCATATCTGATAGGACATCTAAGCCTAGCAATGATGATCCCATTTGGGTCCCAAATGGTTGATGATGATGATGCATGCTCGACAAAAATTGATTTTTATAGAAATTAATCCATCGATTTTTGTCAAGTTAGAATATTCTTTAACTCTATACAAAACATTATAGCTTCCAGTTTATACCTACAGCTTTTATTACCCTTATATTACGAAATAATTTAACATGAACAGTTATGGCAATTGAGATATTAACCCAAGAAGATGAGTTTCGCACATTTCTAGCCGATTGCTATAAAGGAGATATTCTTCAAAGAAATATGGTAGGACATAAAACAGGGAATAGTTTCCGAGATGATATCTTTACGTCGCATCTCATCAACCATGCCCATTTTATAGACTCGCTCGCACATGAAGTATAGGGGCTCGTGACAAACCGATAAACATGTCATTTTATCTTTATACCGAAGCTGCTGTCTTATGACGCCTTCTTCAATTTATATAATGTACAATTCTGAGTTTGTTTACATTTCTAATAACTCCAAAAGTAAAATGCGTCATAATATTACTAGATAAAAGTACTTTTAAAAGCACGATTTTTTTATAAACATTTTTATATTTTAATTATTTGAATTTTACCCCGATGACGTTAAAGTATTAACTTAAACATTACCGACAGATAATAAAATTAGCATCCGCACTGCTATCCTTAATTCTTTTACTTGCACGTTAGTATTGCGCCCGCATAACAAGAAACATGTATTTTTAGAACGAAAATACCGCAAAAAACACTCAGGTAATAAGTAACACGATTTTTTCATAGGACAGAAGCAACATACGCATACAGGCCACCGGATTTTAAATAGCCTCTGTAACCTATACCGCAATCCTACTTGAGATCGTATAGATGCGATTCTACTCCTGAGCACTAAGATAGTCGCGTCATATTCAAAGTGCCCAGACATCGGTAACCCACACCTTCCTTCCGAAACACAATAAATTGCTTCACAGTATAAATATAATATGTAGCGGTGATACGGCGTCTAAATCTAAATTCGCAACCCTATTTTTTTAAATGTACATAATATGTACATAACCAGACTGTTGAACTCACGGAAGACAACATGACAGTTGTGATGAGTTGTTTACGTAAATATTAATTAACTTTTGAACAATCAATCTGTTTACACAGAAGCTTCTGGTTGTCTTTCAGAGAAAGCTGTTTGTTATCTTACACATTTATTTTGATGTAAAGCATTATTTGACGTCAACGATCCTAAGATTGCAAAAATAAACCGCGGGTATTTAATTTATTTAAAATACTGACATATTATAAAGCTATTACAAAATTGCAAACACAATTTCTACAGATAGAGTCATTGTTATTCATAGCTATTTGCATTTCGTAATTACACTTATACGTAAGCCGGTAACGTCCGCCCGAAACAATAGAAAAAGAAAAGGCAAATGACCTTTTCACAAGTTATGCACTGTGATATATTGTAGTGTCAAAAAACTCGCCTCTTATCAATATATGCAAAGTAAACGTCAACGTGAACCAACTGGCCAATTAAACTAATAAGTACTTTCACTGCGCCACTGATAACGAGGCGTTCAAGGTGATCCGCTGGAAAATAATACGTAAACTGTCGGATAAAGCTTTGACGCACAAATCGGTAAGTCTAGACCGATGTTGTAACAAAGTGAAATCAATCAATTGGTTATTGCAAATTCTTTATAGTATTTGTATACGGCTAATCGAATTCTAGATTGAAACAATATTTAGGTACCACAGATACATGTTGACATTATAAAGCAAATGTTATTGTCACGGATTCCGTTCGACAGAAACGTTATTTACTTTCGAAGGCTCATCAAAAATTCTAGTACCTACAATTCTCATGAGCAAGGAGAAAGTATGTACATCTGTGACCATGATACGAAAGATGTTTAAGAAGCATTGTGGGACTCGCGTCACAGTTTGGTTCGCGTGACAGAGCAACACGCGGTGATCCAAATGGTTCATCAAATTATTTCGCAGAGCAAACTGGTATGGCGTAACGAGGGCTATAACGGGACCCGGGAAACAAGGGAATTCAACCGACATGTTCGTTGAACGAATACGGTAGCAGAAGCTAAATGTTAATTAAGAGCATCGCTCGAGGTGATCGGAGACACGATCCCGGCTGTCAGCCTCTCCACGCTACCATGGTAATTGGACGGCGCCGGCTGTTTATTCAAAATTTTCGAGTTCCGTATCTGCTTGAAACGTAAGTTCTAAAATTTCGGCTGATATTTAATTAAGTATGCAAAGGTAGATTTATTGCTATCGTGGCTATACCACTGCTATACCTATTTCTACCTATTAATACCTATTTCTGAACGTTATTGAGTTTCATGTTTCATACTGAAAAATGTGTATGGCGCCAGATAAAAAATATCAGCCGGTTATCGTAGTCTTAAGTATTAACAAAGTATAGATATATTTACGTACGGTCCGAAAGATGATTCGGTACATTATTTAATTGGACCTCCATTGGCCTATATAAGGAATGTATATAAAATGACACAAATTTAATTTTATCACGTTTAACAAGACATTAATACTTTTTTTATATTAGCTTATTTGGAGCAGATGCGTTTTGGGGCACAGTAACAAAAGGAGACCGTACAAGATACTAAGAATATAATTAAGGGAGCTTGCCGATGTAATTTTTTTAAATTGAAGTAAATGAAAAGAAATTATAGTAAATACAGTTTAAATAATGATAACCGATTTCAAAGTAGTGCTTTAAACTCCAATTTTAAATTTTATTTTGATCTAAAACGCTAACATAAACTATTGATCTTTTATATAATAATACTTTGAATAAAAATACGATTAATATTTAAAAGAAATACGGAACTCCTGTAACCGAATTGTTCATTTCATTTTTATTTTCGTTCCTTAACCAGCTTAATTGACCGCCATTTGCTCGACTCTGAGACCAATTATTGCTACTTTTTCCTTTTTTGTCTTATAAAAAAGGACATCACACTTTCTCTTGCCGACAGCTATCGTCATGCTAATATGAACTAACCGTACCCAGTTTTGACAGGTGATATGTTTTCAAGCAGTGATGTTTAGTCACACATGACCTAAAAGTCTAGAAAAGCAGGCGTCAAACTAAGCGTCGAAATTAAAAGCATTTATTGACTAGCTTCTGCGAAGTGTTAACTAGTTCATTTTGTAAATTATCTAATTTAATTATAACAAATTGGGCCGATTCGCAAGCCTGTCATGTTATATTTAACTTTTTGAAATAACAGTCTTTCAAGTCGAGTGTTTTAATGAATCAAATAAAGATAAAGTACAAATAAATTATTAGTGCATTTTGTTTAGTGAAATTTGATTAGCACAGTTTAGCGTTGTAATTATTTTTGTACACACTAATGTTATGAGACTTTTATATCGAAATATAATACCAAATGAGTAATTTAATCATTTTGTCCTGTAAATTTATGTATTTCAATATTAATATTGTGTAATAAATTCTGAATATGTTGCCGCATAATTTAAACAGCCAGTTATCAATCTTTGCGGCTAGTACAACTTTGTTTATGTCGTTCCGTTTTAAATAGGCAGTAAATTGGGCCACGTAATATACATGACATAAACGCGTAGAATGCGTTTCGGGATCGTAGATCGAGAACGTCTAAATGCCAACTGCAACGTATTTATAGTGGTCCAGCTATAGAGCTAGCCGCATGCATGCCGCTGTGACTCACCCGGCCAAGCGTCTGCCGGCACCGCCTCGACACTCGAACGATGGTCTCTATGACTCTATTACAGCCGTCGGCATTGGTATTCTGGCAGAACCGGCCTCAGAACATGCACGGAACTTTTACGCATTGAATGGACCTCTTTTGTCTTATATTAGGGGTGTGTTTTACAGTAAAGAACAGTTTATTTGGTATCTGCAATAGTAAGTAAGCGAGCAGTAAATTATGATAAAACATCTGTCGGCTAGTCGAATCATTGTTTATATCGGTATAAACTCTCATGTTTGCTACACTCGTAACAAAATATCGTAACGATATATCTGTGCAAATATTTATTTAGCAAATAGAGTGCTCAGCCGAAAGCATAGTATCAATTTCAAGCATGCACTGTACTTTGAGTGCCTTCAAATATCGACAACCCGTACAGTGAAAGTAAGGAAAGATAACGAATATGAATCTATACATATTTCTCTAAAACACTTTAATGACTAACATTCTTTAAAAGTGTTGTCATAAAATTTACTAAACTTTGCGAGGATTCACCGGACCACTGCAGGTTGAGTCACCCGTTCCAACGTTTGCCAGGAATTCCTCTACTTTTAACGTAAAACAGATTATTAGTCTATTACAAACAGTCAATTCTCGTTAGCTATTTATGTAGTTAGTCATATTTCTTCACATTCATTTCTCTATGATTTAAAATTTTTATTGAAATATTTTAAATAAAATAGTTTATTTATGTTTTGTATTTTGTAAACTTAAGTTAGATCAATTTAAAGTGCTTTAACACAGGCAAAATAAAATTTTGTAATTTAAGTTAGTAATTTAAATTTCGTATCAAACATTTTAGGTATTTTTAAAGCAGCGTAATTACGGTAGTTGTTACGACTAGATCATTGCATCTAGCGAGATTTGTAATCAGTATTGAATTATATTCGGTATGACTCACGCCTCGAGGCGATTACGTTTCCTCAAATTAGAATACAATATTAGTCTCAGACAGCGGCTGATAAGTGACACGCCATCAAATTTAAATAGGTTACTTTTAGTCGAAATGGCAGTATATTTGGCGCCTGCAAACGTAAATACTGTGAGTTTTCGTCTCATAAACCTATCGCTCTCGATGAGTAACAAATTAAAATATCAGGTATTAGTTATGTAATTAACAAATAATTCTAATAAGCCAACCATCATCAAAAACTATGTTGGAGATATTTGGATCAATTAAAGTCTATACGGTAAGTAAAATTCATTGAAATCCTTCCAGAGATTTCGGAACCTATTCGGAGCGACGAACATATGGATAGACAATAATCCAAACAACGATTTATTACGTAACAGTGTAGTATATACAGAATATTCCGGTTATTTTACTATTGACCTGAATTTTAATATCACAGATAGACACTTCAACTTTAATAAAATCGTTGGTAAGACAGATAAGATAACGATGTATATATACAAGTCGCAGGGCTATGCGCACTTCGTTACATACAGATACATATGTATTTAGTAGAGGAACTTAACGGATTGCAGCGATTTGTTCCGCCGTGAGTCATTCGGTCAAGTGTCCAGTGCACTGACAAACGGACTCAATTAGCAATGACCAGTCTATTGCT
Source organism: Tiana niger (assembly GCA_018249895.1). NCBI lineage: Eukaryota > Metazoa > Arthropoda > Insecta > Lepidoptera > Hesperiidae > Tiana > Tiana niger. The sequence continues at coordinate 11,549 of DWNH01000351.1, forward strand.
AATAGATTTATTATAAAACAAACGTTATTGTCACGAATTCGGTTAAGCAACAACTGGTTTATTTACCTATAAATAAATTAGGCCCTTAAACAAATTATTTATCTTATCTTGAAGGAACTTACAAAGGAAAACGCTGATATGCACTTATGACCTGCAGAAAATTACTGACTAATTCACCGATAAAGAGGTCAACTAATGCATCATAGGCCACTATAGAAATCTTCATGGCGTCGCGTCGTAGCGTCGTGGCTACAAAAGGCAACGTAATCAACAACCCGTGCTTTGGTGGTCATGCATTTTGAAAACGTTATGTGAAAATCTTAGGCTGCTGGCACGCTCCCATTCTACATGCGGTAGGCTCTGTCGTCCGGTTAAGTACCACTGCCACAATCTAAATTTTCTACCGTGAACCATTTTTTTGTATTTGGGAATAAACGTACTGTTTCGGGCGATATGCCTTAGGACCTAATCTTCTTCTTCTTTAAGTTCCTCTCCAACTAGTGAAGGTTGGCTATCAGCTACTTGCTGTTCTCCTTGTATTTAGCTCTGCGGAATAGCTAAGGACCTAATCGTCAGACTTAAAAATACATTATATTTCCTAATCACCTGACCTAATCACCTGAGATTCAAGATGCAAGATCATAACGAAAATTGCATATTCAACTGTAGTGCACACTCGTGTTATCCTAATACGGTAATACTTACATTACGTGTTCATTCGTTTATTACCCGGAATGTTTACAAACCCACAGCTTACAAACGAGCGGCGTGGGTCGAGTAAGGCATTTACAGATTACGTGTATTTGGCGAGCGTGTAATGACGTTTTCCCACTCTTTTGTTTACGCCTCCAAACGGTTGATAGTTCATTTCCTATACCATTAGCGATTAGTGACGCGTTGACAACTATTTCCTGTCAATGTTATATATAGTATCTTATAATTTTTTTTAGTGATCCAATTATTGTTTTAGATGTTCGTGGATGTTAAAAGAATTTAACGTACTACTTACGGTATGTAAACCACGAGGACAACCGCGGATATCTGTCTCGGATGAGTCTACCCGTCGGTCTGTCTACTGAACTGCGCCGAAATTTTTTTTAATAATAACGCTTCACACTCATACGCCCACACTAGGATTCCTTGTGTCTTAGGTGATATGGACAAACGCAAAGACAATTAAAGACAAGGAACAGAAATGTAAATTCATCATGTCGAATTCATCATTCGTTGATCGCTTTGTATAAGCAACAAACGTTCGAATCAATCAGTCAATCAGCAACCCATCATAGTCCCACTGCTGGGCACGGGTCTACTCTCAAATGAGAAGGATTTAGGCCACAGTCCACCACGCTGGCCAAGTGCGGTTTGGTGGAAGCTTTCAGTCTACTTACTGATAAAATGAGTGTCAGTAATCAGCAATGTATAATAAAAAAATGAGTAAAATTTAAAAAGGCTTAACTAAGAAATTTTGTGGAAGTGTGGATGCGATAAACAATACGACGCGACCATCTTACTCTTCAGGAGTAGCAACACATCTATTAGCGATCTCAGGTATGAGGAAAGTACAGCCCTAAGTTGCAAATGCATGTCCATGGGCTGCAGTGACCACTAAACCTGGTGGCCTGCATGCTCGTTCTGTACTTTTATTCAATATAAAAAATGTTGCTATATAAATTACAGCAATACAGCTATCTCCTATCTACATAGGATGTGTATCCTAGATAGATAAGTATTTAATACCTACATAGAAAATATTTTAAATGAGTATTGTTAAAATTGTTTAAAACTTCATTTAGTATCTACATAAAAATTATTTTCGTGTAAAACGTATGTGGCAAAGTTGCCTAAAAGATTTCTTTTCACACCTACCGTAAACAATTCCAAGTTCCAATGGGAAAAATGGAGAAAATATATTCAGGCAGACAATTCAGACGAGTGGAATCCTTCACTAAACCATCATCTATTAACCACAACCGAACTGCCTGGTTTGATTGACAGTTGCCAGCAGCTGTTTTCGCTTCTCTCGATGAAGTGTGCGTAATTCTGAATCAACGATAGAGATACATTATTCGTAATAAAAATTATATGATTCATTCCGTATATGCACATATTCTTTCCTGCCCTATTATAAAAATTAGATTACTTCAGTAGTACTTAACTGCCACAATTTTACCGATGATGCCATAAAATAAATATTTTACTAGCATTCCGCCCAAAAATAGTATGGTAATAATGCCAAATTACAAAAATTCTCGGTCACAGCTAGTTAAAAGAAGAAAAAGTTATTTATCATGAATAGTTAAAAGATCAGAAAATAATAAAAATATAGCAACGTAGTAGCAAACGAGCTTGCATGCCACCTGGTGTTGAGTGGTCTTGGCAACCCACGAACATCCTTCAACCTCTGGCATTTTCACTTCAGTTGTAATACCTCAGTCAGTTAAGTTAAATGTTTGTCACGAGACATTTCTCCCAATAAAAATTATTGACCATGGAAAATTAACTATTCTAACAGTTTCTTCAAGTGCTTTTCAGTATTATATTCATGGATGGCCTGAGCTGAATTGCACGTTGTTCATTATTCAAACAAACACTAAAGAGCTAAGTCGGGCAGTTCTTTAGTTATACCATGAGAAGCAAAATTTAATTAATGAAACCGCAATTAATGTATGTATCTGACTGCACAATGCAGTTTTTGCTTATATTGTCTATGTCGTTTTATTAGGTGCGTATCAATGTGTTTGTGTCTAAATGGAGTTTTGTAGTTATACCATGATATGCGAAATTTATTTAATGAAACCGCCAATAATGTATCTATCTGACCGCAGAATGCAGTTTTTGCTTACATTGTCTATGTCGTTTTATTAGGTGTGTATCAATGTGTTAGTGTCTAAATAGCAGTTTTCTAGTTATACCATGAGATATGAAATTTAATTAATGAAACCGTAGCTAGATACATTAGCTGACTACATACTACAGTTTCTGATGTTATATTATTGTGCCTACATCAACATTTTTTTTTTATTAGTGAAGCTCAGCAAACAAGCAGACGTGGCAACAAGCAGGGCATGGCATTTACAAACTATCTCTAATTTTTTTATTCCAATACTCGGGGTAGTAAATAAATTTGAGCCTACGCCTACGGGCCTACGCTATTGTAGGGTCAACGACTTACATGAAAGGTCTCCAATTATCGACATAATTCTTCTTTGAAGACGTGAAATAATTGCAGTCAAACATGTTCTTATACTTGTATTTCAGTTATGATATATATTTTTTCCCACAGATACATATAACTTCCGCCTACATGTTAAATAGTGCAATGACTACAGTCAATTGCTATCCAATGCTCGAACTAATAAATTTAATTTAATTTAATCAACTAACTTCATGTTTCATAATAGGTTCTTCTCCTTCTACAAATATCCTATAAAAATATCTGCGATCACTACTCGTATGTATAAAATTTATATCTTTGAAAAATTTGTTTTGTTTAAAATATACTTTTATACTTAATACTTATATTTTTTATAAAAATGAATAAATGAATAGATGTATTTTATGTATGTACTACATACATATTACATTCCTAAAAATAGAAAATTTTAGGTTGGTCCAAATGGTTTCCGGATTTTTTTCTTTTTGTTTGTAACACAGAAATTTCAAAGACAATAGGTACACCATTTTATTAACAAATTGTTAAATGAAAACAAACAATATTACACTTAACCAATAGTCCCCACGTCTCTAGCAGAGTTAGCGGTATAATCCTTCTAGTGGATAGTGAACTGGCCAACAAGGCAAAAATGTACAAGGAATTTCGTTTAAGCTCGTAACAATTTTCTGTAACTCTCTAGAAAAACTTTTAACTTTATTAACTTTACCTTTTTTAACAACAAGACGTAAATTTTCCTGTCAATATATGTATACATATATAACGTAATGCTTTTAAAGGTCATGTGACGCCTCAGTTATCACCTGGAATTGACTAGTGGAAAATACATTCGGCATCCAGCTCGCTCACTGCACATTGTAATCTTCTAGTCCAATAAAGACCAAATAAATAAGTAATACGCAGGATCTCCTAGTGATTAGATTTTGGCTTTCTGTTCCCGTAGCTCAAGTTCAAATCTAATTCGCATCTTTAATTTTCCTGTTATTAGGTAAAACATAATAACCACGTGGAAATAAAAACTCTCGCTTAGATTATACATAGATACGATCCTGATGACTGAAATAGCCTCATATTGCATTGTCGTCTGTAGTCTGACGTCTATTCGAAAAACAATAATTGCGTCACAACAGAAACGGGAAGGAAATAACATGGCATCACTAGGGTACCTGCACGATTGCGCTAAATGAAA
>DWNH01000352.1:0-15895 GCA_018249895.1 Tiana niger
TGCTAAAGATCATCACATGATCAAATGCATAGTTTACGATTCTATAAAGGACATACAGACAAACATTCATTTTTATAATATATAAGAAGATATTATTAGTAAGTACTTTATGTTTACACTTACAGTACTTCGGGAGTAACTGCATCATTTGGTGAAATGTTGCTCTTGATTGCAATACATTTTCATTCTGGACAACTAACAGCTGTAGGTGAACTTGTGTGTGCTACATTGGGAATGCGCATTCCTGTGCGACCTAACGGCCTTGCCCGCATAAAGCAAGCATTCACACAAGAAATATTTACTGAACAGGTATGTGCAAAAGTAACAAAATACTCACAACTATAATCATATTCAATCTATTGTGATGATTGTCATGATTTTAATTTCCAGGTTGTTACTGCACATGCTGTAAAAGTTCCTGTAACTGTAAATCTCAACAGTAATGTTTCTGGTTACCTGCCTGTTCATTGTATTCACCAACTTTTAAAGTCTAGAGCATTCTCCAAACACAAAGTTCCCATAAAGAACTGGATTTATCAGCAGATTTGCAACTGCACAGCACCACTACACCCAGTGATGCCAGCTCTTGTTGAAGTATATGTTAACTCTATTTTAGTCATCAACAATAAAGGAACAAATGAGTACTTCAACAAACCTATAACAGAGGAAGAAATACGAAGAGTATTCAGAAATTCCATTTTTGGTGTAAATTTTGATGCCCAAAAGAAGCCATTTTCTGCCATGGAAATAGATAATGGCGAATCGTCAGTAGAGTTTAATTTGGAAAAGCCAACATTGGCCTCACAGTTACTTCTGATCTACTATCTTTTGCTGTATGAGGATGTGAGATTATCAAATGCAGCCACCTTATTGGCGAACGGAAGAGAAATAAAAAGTTATTCTGCTGCCTTTCTATCAGAATTACCAATAAAGTATTTATTACATCAAGCTCAGAAAGACCAAATGAGCTACGGTGGGCTTTTTAGCCCTCTCTTGCGATTACTAGCTACTCATTTCCCACAGCTATCTCTTGTGGATGATTGGATGGATGATCAAGTTTTTGGAGATACTTGTCGTCATCAATTAGATATTAATTTGTCAGAGACCTCTATAAATGAAGCTTTTCAAAACATCGAAAGCAATCCTTATAAAACTGGCAAGATTTTAAAAGCCATGCTTAACAAAAACCCTACAGATATATGGCCGTTTGCAGAAATATTCGTGAGATACGTAAAAAGCGTGCTCAGTGATCAGGTGCCGCGACACATCCAGGAACTATACCGTGAGGTTTGGTTACGACTAAACACAGTCTTACCTAGATGTTTGTGGATAATGACTATCAATGCACTTCTAGATATAAATGGTTCTTCTAAAAACGTAACGATAACTCAAGAAAACGTCTTAGTAGACCCATTACAAGTTTTACGTTGCGATATAAGAGTATTTAGATGTGGTCCTATCTTGAAAATAATTTTACGAATATTAGAGGCGAGTTTAGCGGCTTCCAGGAGCCAGCTAAGTAGACATCTTTTGGATAAGCCCTTGCTTGAAAAGAGTGGACAACTTACTTCAGACTCTGAACGAGAGGAGTTAAAAACAGCTCTAATAGCAGCACAAGAAAGTGCGGCACTCCAAATTTTGTTGGAAGCTTGTTTAGAAACAGCTGACGATCAGTCCAAACCAGAACTAATGTGGTCTTTACGAGAAGTCAGGAAAATCATTTGCTCCTTTTTGCATCAAGTATTTATATCCGAGCCTTCACTAGCTAAGTTGGTACATTTTCAAGGATACCCAAGAGAACTATTACCAGTCACGGTTCAAGGCATACCTTCAATGCATATTTGTTTAGATTTCATTCCAGAACTATTAAGTCAAGCTTCACTCGAGAAACAAATTTTTGCAGTTGATCTTGTTTCACATTTATCTATTCAATATGCATTACCAAAGGCAATGTCAATTGCAAGATTATGTGTAAACACCCTTTCAACACTTTTGTCAGTTTTGCCGAGCGACTTACGACTAGAACTATTCCAACCAGTGCTAAAGTCGTTGGTGAGAATTTGTGTTGCCTTCCCGTCACTGTTGGAAGACATTACATCGCTGTTATTACAATTAGGCCGCATTTGCGAATCGCAAGCGTCTCTTGGCCATTGTTGGAATGACACCAATATTTTAGGTGAAGGAGCTTATATGCCATCAAATATTCAAAGTACAACCAAAGTGTTAGTTGCGGAAACCCTCTGTAGGGACATAAAAACTACAATGTCAGATATTATTCAGAAAGCTTTACTTAACGACAAATTGTATTAATAAAATTGATTTCATTTTTTCAAAATGAATCAACTTTTTTAAAAAGTATATTCAATTACTTTTGAATGTGATGTTTTGCCTTCAATACTTCGAAACCTTCACAGTTTAGGTACAAAAAGTATTTCTTAATTACCGTATCCGAATATTAACATAAATTATATTGTGAAGGCACATATTATTGTAATGTGTAGTGAAATAAATGAGTAGTTAAGATAAATAAATACTTTTAATACATTATGTGCAACATATTTGATGGTTCTATTGGATTTTGGGTTTCAAGCTGTCTGTACATCCAGGCACACTGGTTTCTTGCTGCAGTATTACCAATATCATTGTAAAGTTGGGCCTGAAACAATAGTATTTTAGTTCAATAAGTTATAAGTATTTTAAGTAGTAGTGGTTTTAATTTAATAGTAAGAACTGTTTTAATTCAATTGGTATTTAAAATTAAAAATTTAGTGTGTTAGATGAGAATACTTACGGACTTACATATATGGTTGTTTAAAATGAACCTATAAAGCTTAAAAGTAGCTGTTTAATGTTAAGCTTGAATTCGTTTTAAAATCTTGTTTATGTTATTTAACGAAAATTATTAGTGTAACATATAAAGTTCTGTACAAGTTAATCGATGTTTAATAAATTGAGGATCTCCATTGCGAGTTTTATTTACCTGTATGTACCACGTTTGCAGGAGCCTTGAATGTGCACCAACTTTTGAAAAGTTTTCTTTAACAGATTCCAGTGCTTCGCAACAGGATTGAATAACTTGGACTCTGGGCTCGCCAGTCTTAGGGGCCGTAGCTATCCGACATTTTGTATAGAGCAATAAACCTATAAAATATTAGTTACGATTAATGTTCGTTACGCTTACAGCGCATTAAGTTATTTATTCAAGGCTAAATAATTATATGTTTTATAAAAACCCACCTCGCGCCAAGTCATATGCGCTACCATGTGCCATGACAGAAGGTAGAACTTTTCTTACGAGAAGTAAGGCGTTTTTTGTACAACCCATGTGGAGCTGCACATTGGCAATGTGCATTTCAGCTGTTGCTGACAAATAATGCAAGTGGTATTTTTTGGCGACTGACAATGCTTCGTTTAACAACATTATATTCGTAGACTGAATACAACTAAACGATTGTTGAACTTCTGACATCATAATCATCGATTTCACCCTAAGCGATACACAATGTAAACTGTCGTCTTCCGTTTTGCAGTAATCTAAAATATCTTGAAGACATTCTAGTGCATCTGTCGCATCACCTTTTAAGAAATACATTTCAGCTCTTAGTAATTGACTTTGCCATCGATCGAATGATGCTAATTGTTTTATACTTTGGTCTGCCTCTTCCCATTTCCCTGGAAAAAAAATACAACTAAATTGTTTGGGAGGGGAAAATAGCATTGCACGCTTGTGGACTTACAGCCATCCAAACATGAGTGAGCAAGCTAAAACTGCAGTAGGCAGGCCACATTGTTCGCATGATCGCGAACGGATCGTGAAGAAAGGTTTTCCAATGGAGGCCACATTCTTGCAAAAGCAGCACAGATCGCTTTTCGACCAGATGGACCAGATAATCCAAAGATGATAGCGGAATACCATTTAACCGCCGGATGGAATCCTGTATGAACCAGTACGTTTATAAAGCGGTGGAATGGACAGATATTTAGGCAAGTTGTAAATCTAACATCGCTTCTGTATACAGAGGTCTATAAAACATCACAATAATAACCATAATATATGTAGGTGACATAGGCACAAAAGAATTTAAAATTTCTATGGCTAAGGTCCCACTACATATACTAAATTCAATGGTTTTCACCAAATAAAAATATTAGTGCTTATTTGCCACTCACGAATGTACCTACATTATAAATCGCATTTAGCAGCATAAATGCGGTAAAAAATGCTAAAAAACAACATGTGATTAATGGACGGCCCCAAAGTAGACAGTTTTAAATAAGCATCAAGAGACCGGCGTAGAGCGCGAAGGTGGCGTGGCAGGCGGCGGCGAGCGCGCGGTAGTCGGGCCCGGTGCCGCGCGATGCGAGCGCGGCCGCCAGCGCGCCGTGACCGCGCCACGCCGCCGCCGCCAGAGCGCCCGCGCCCGCCGTGCCCTCCGCGCCGCTGCACTCCGAGAAGTGCCATACGCGACCCGTGCCCACGTTGCACTCTGTACCAAACATTAACTTTTTTTAGTGGGAAAAAAGTAGCAAACAAGCATATGTACAAGGCGACATTTAGGAATACAGGATGGATTAAAAGCCTAAAAACGATATAAAAAATTTTAATGGAGGTGCCTAAAATTTTCTTCTTTGTATAAAAATTTTATGTGTCACGAGTTCATCTGCTTTTTTACAACTCCTAGACAGTTGAAATAACTAAGACTAAACTCTCAAGCACTTTATAGGAGTTGTGCATTGACTCACTTTCAAGAATCAATCATGACCGTGTACTGTCTAAGAGCAGGCGCGATCGAATCAAGTTTCTATTCAATCTTTACAGGCGGCCTTTCACTTGCTTTATTTTTTTTTATCAAAAATAGATAGTAAAATAAATCATATTTTTAGTGATCAATTAGATTTTTAGCAATTTCGTTTCAAAAATTCCATTGGGGATTTATTTACTGTAACTATGTTATAAAGTTAATAATTTCGATATTTTCTTACTTGTATTAAGATTAAGTAGCAGTTGACTGCTCACCGACGCCATTTCAGTCTTTCCATACAAAGCCCATAAAGCAGCCGTATTTGCGAGCCCAACCATTGTAAGATCAGTCATTGAATGCATATAATTGATTGATGCACCCTTAGTTATGACCTGCAGTGACATAATTATATTATTAGTACAATCAGCATCTTCAATAAAAATGTATTAAATAGTTTCCAACAAATATTGCGAAAACCTGTTAACTTAAACATATTGACAAGACGTAAACACAAAATACAAAAGCAACAAACCTGAAAAACGTGAACGGGCTTATCTCCGTTGAGGGCGGCGTGCTGCGCCATGAGCTGCTTAGCGGCGGCAGCGGCGCGCGGAGGACGCGGCGCGCGCGCCTGCAGCACGGCCAACAGCGCGGCGCGGCGCGCGCGGCCTCCCGCCAGCGCGCCCCACGCGCCCGCTGCCGCCAGACACGCGCTGTCGCCCGCCTCTTGCGCCGCGCACACCGCCTCGCGCACGCTTTCCATCGCCACCTCTCTAATCACCACCATCCCAACGCAACCACCATTATCTACGTATTAATAAGTGAAGAGAAAACTTTGCATCTCTTTTTAAGCACATTGCGGGAACAGAGACAAAGTTTACGTCGAGAAGGAGAGCAGAAACTTAGAATTTATATGTAAAACGTGTTACAAACACATTAAATTACATAAAATAAAACGGTAATGATTGCGCATCATCCGCTAATAGATGGCGTTACCGGTATTATTTAGCGTCGTTCTCAATGTCACCCAAAGACAAAGACAGAAAATCAGACAGTTTTATTTCATTCAAAAGGCGTCAAATATTGGCTAGACATAATTACTAATTGGTATTGAAATTAGTGTCGCTTACCAACCAACTAGATATACAAAAAAATAAAAGTGAGGAAAATAAGTCTTATGTACTTTTTTCCCATTTTAATTGTGGAAAGAAATCCTAAGCAACAATGTTATGATAAATATGATCAGAATTTTCTTGCTTGTATACTTAAGAATAAACTGTGCTCAAATGGAAAATTTAACATCTTGCACTAATCAAATACTTCTGAAGTGACATTTCCTAGCCAAGTTGTCTTGGTTATTTTCAGGAACCTACTATTTTCTATTTTAGATGTTTAATAGAGTTAGGAAAAACATATTATGGGATGTGAGTAAAGATATTTAGGATACGGTAAAAAAAGGCATAATTCAATAATTCTGAGAAGTAAAATTAGTTAAACAAAATTATTGATTCTATAAAATCAGGCCAAAAAGCTTAAGTCCAAAAAGAGATATGAAAAAGTCTTAAAAGCAAAAAAATTTAAAACAACCAAAATATGTGTCTTGATTACAGGATTCTATACAAAATCGTCAAATAAAAAAAATTCCTAAACGACATCAAAAATTATCATAGAAACATGAGTGTCCTTTTTTGCGATTTTAAAGATGTGTATATAATTATGTATTAGTAAATTTTGCATTTCAAGCATCGATATTATGGACGTCGTATGTTTGTATGTAGGTACTTAAGTTAAAATTGTAGCAATAGATTAATACTAACTTATGCCCAAATTTAGTATGCATAGCTGCTCTATTGAGGGCCGCGTATCGAAAATTCTTGTTTTTATCGCCGCATGACGTATTATTTCCACAATTACTGAAGACAGTACGATCGAAGCAATTGTAAAGCGAATCTTGCGCACCACAAAATTCCTTCAATCGAATGCAGTTAAGAAAACTGAGAAAATGCTGAAACAAGGAATTACAGATGAATAATATAATTATGTAACTGTTTAGTGAACAACTATTTTTTGCTGCAAAATGTAATTAAAGTAGTGTAATTGAATAACCAAAAGAACCATACCACATCAGGATAATCAGGTACATCACGAACTATCTGCATAATTGCCTTTTGCATGGGTCTTGGTTGCAATGCTTTGTTTTCATTAACTTGTAACAAATTAGCTTGTTGAGCAGTGAACAATTCAGCTTGTTTACGAGACCATTGACATTCTTCTATGGTACTGAAAGAGCGTTGAGCAAAATTAATATTATTGCACATTTGACTTATGACTTACAGTTATGATTTACACTATGTTATAAGCAAAGTATACTAGAATTCAGAAATATACATGAAAATACAGTGTTTAGAATAGATAGATTAAATATTTGATTTAATGGTTGAGTATAATTTTTAATATAATAAAAGAAGTGGACTACATCGTCAACAGTGGCAAATTGTTAGTTAATTAATTAATTAGCTGTAAAATGAGAAATTGTTGCCAACAATGATAAATTAAATTTCTGCCTATGAAAGTTATACTGTATTACTAAACTATAAGGGTAAAAACATTTGGGGTTGAAGACACTTCATTTTCTTTCAGCAACTGAGTCTCTCAAATTTTTACACATGCTTAGGGTTACTTTACATTTATTTCTTGGTATATAGATCTCAAACAATACTCACTTGTCCCTTTCAATAGCATTGATTTTTATTATTTCCTGAGGTTTAGCTTCTTCTGGAAAAGTTGGAGAGAGACATCTAAGTGCTGTTTGTGGTTCCATATTATTTAATTTCTGTGATTAAAACATGTTTACAAATAAATAATTAACTTTCATACAGAATTTAATTTCATATTTACTATATGAATAAAATGCTACATAAGAATTGCAGCAAAAGCATATTAAAAGGTTAAATCTGATACTAAAAAATTCTTTATACACATTATGTTTCCTTTTCAGCTGTTGATGTAAGGCTGTTTGGAATTATTGTTAAATAACTGATAGTCAATAGAAGTTTTCATGTTCCATATAGCATGTTCAGTTATCAGGAAATTAAATTGACAGATTCACACTAAGTCCTAAAGAAGAACAAAGCAACAAATCTCCATCAGCTCCAAGGACCAAGCAACAAAGCACCATCATAAATGATATCAGAAATGATATTGGCACAATATTTTTATGACTAGTACTTAATAAACATTATGTATAGTAATAATAAACATTATGTGGAATTCCTGATGCTTTATTCTATTAAGATATGAAAGAAAAAAAGACTATGTGGTACTATGTTAAAACAAAGGATACCTCTTTACTAAGTGATCTCATCATAAGCCCAGGTCTACCTCTTTGATAGTACAGACAAAATGACTTATATAGGGCAGCTATTTGTACAAATGTAAGTCTGTCCAAATAAACCATTGTTCTTCTTAAATAAAAACCTAAAATATATAATTTAAAATTATATAATCATGTATTTTTAAATTTATAATAACAAGAATAAAATTAACAACAATGAGTACAAAAAGAAATTATAGGTATCTTACCTAAGATACTTGTTCTTGTAATAACACAGGATTGAGTCTCTGAAACTTCCAACAAAAGCTTTTCTACTGTTGATATAACACAGTCCATAAGTGCATTAATTCCATTTACATATATATTTTGAAGACGTACACAAAAATTCTGGAGATGTACACTCAATAAATTGTAGCGACCATCTGTCAACAGAGCCTCTAAATCTTTAAATTCCATATCAGGACACTGAAATAGGTACAAAATTAAAAAATATATTTAATTAAAGTTATTGTACATTAAAAGTATTTAAACTAGAAAATAAATAGGGATTTAATATACACATGTTAATAATAGTAAGTGAGATTAATTAATGATGAAATGTTATTTAATATATCAAATCTTATTTATACCTGATCAATAATCTTATTTATACCTGAACAAGCTTTAAAGCTAAAATGCTAAAATCTTTTCTGTACTTAGGCGCTATAGCGCAATCAATCATACGCCTTGCTGAAAAAATATAAATAACAATAATTGATTAAATGTTGGAACCGATAATATGTTTGTTTAATAGTTTGTATTTTTTACCTTGTATTTTTAATAAACCGTACTCTCGTATAAAAGCAACAACAGCAATTTTATGTGGAGTTATGTTATCAACATGGTTTTTTGTGTTTATTAGTTTCATAAAATCAACATTGTCGCTTCCTCCCTCCATTCTATTTTTTTACTTTTGATAGAATGATAAGACTATGTTTGGCTTAAAATTAAATGGAAATGTAGAAAACACAAATATAAAATCAGTTCAGTTAGTTTATGTTCAAATGAATGACAGACAGAACAATAATGACAATCGAATTATGACACATGAAAACTGAGATTGACAATCAATGATCAACTGCACAGAGTACTTGGCAGAATATATTTGTATACATAAGAAGGTATATTTTATTTGGCATCCCACTACGAAATTAGTTAACAAAAACCTTAAATACTGGATAGAGTTAAGATTCTGTAGTTTAAATTAGATAAATATAAAGTACAAATTATAGTATTTGAAACATATTAGGTTAAAAAGAAAGAATCGATTATCACCTAAAATTGTTTCAATGTGAGCCAAATATTATATTTCCATGATAATAATTCTGTAGATCTATCAGACACTATTTCTTACGTAGTATCTTTACTGAGACGGTAATTTTTTATTCTATGCTAAGTGCCTGCCTACACATACTACAACCTTCTTAGTCTATGCATACTACACAATTTTCGTTGTTATGGCTGACTGTTGCTGGTTTATTAGTGTTTTTATTTTAATGCCTAGAAATCATAAATGATAAATGTAACAAAGCGAGTAAACTAATATGTCGTGGGTTGCATAAATAATCATGCTATTAAAATATAGTTTTACCTAAAGTATTATTTACGATGGGAAAAGTGTGGAATTCGTTCATAATATCAGTGTTTTATTTGTTTGTTAGTTCTAAATCTTCACGTGTTACTGTTTATCAAGGAGATAAGTTACCTCACCACGGTCGCTGTGAACCTATAACAATTCAATTCTGTCAACAAATAAGATATAATCAAACGATATTTCCAAACATATTAAACCACGCAAAACAAGAAGATGCTGGCCCTGAGGTTCATCAGTTTACACCTCTCATCAAAGTGAACTGCTCACCAGATTTAAAGTTTTTCCTGTGCTCTGTGTACGCTCCCGTGTGCACTATTTTGGATGCTCCTATTCCACCATGTCGACATTTATGTGAATCGGCTAAGCATAATTGCGATGAGCTAATGATACAATTTGGATTTCATTGGCCGGAACATTTGGAATGCTCGAAGTTCCCAGTGGTGACAGATCCGAACGTGATATGTGTTGGTGACAACAACGTTACTCAAGAATCTCGAAAACCGTCTGATACCAAGCTACCTAAAGTAGATTTTAAGTCTAATATAGATAGAGATCCAACGAAACTTCAAGGTGCAAAAGATTTTGGATTTGTGTGTCCGATACAGTTTAAGGTCCCGAAAAACCTAGATTTGGAATATTCATTAAAAGTTGGAGATAAAACTGAAAATGATTGTGGGGCCCCATGCAATGGAATGTTCTTCAGTCAAGATGAAAAGAACTTTGCTAGACTCTGGATAGGAATGTGGGCTATGCTGTGTACTCTGAGTTGTTTGTTCACAGTATTGACATTCCTAATCGATACTGACCGTTTTCGGTACCCGGAGAGACCTATAATATTTCTATCTGTATGTTATTTAATGGTAGCAGCGGCCTATGTGATGGGATGGAGTGCAGGAGACAGTGTAAGCTGTCAGGGCCCCTTTCCCTCTACAATAAGTGGAACAAGGTTGCCCAATATATCTGTTATTGCTCAGGGAACAAAGCATGAGCCATGCACAATTCTGTTCATGGTTGTTTATTTCTTCAGTATGGCCTCGAGTATTTGGTGGGTGATTTTAACTCTAACTTGGTTCTTGGCAGCAGGGCTGAAATGGGGCCATGAAGCTATTGAGGCTAACTCACAGTACTTTCATTTAGCTGCCTGGGCTGTTCCTGCAATCAAAACTATTTCAATATTAGCTATGGGAAAAGTTGATGGTAAGAAATTTCAAGTCCATTAATTTTTTTTGTTTTTTGTATTTATTTAAAATTTGCATGAGTCACAAATTATATGTCACTGCAGTAGACAGGAATCAATTTCAGGAATTCCTGTCATCCTATCCTTTAAGCAGTTATGCTTCAATTCAAGTTAACCAAATGTATGGACAAACTTAATAACTGATAGGGTGTAGAATAGTTTATCTCTATCTTTGTTGGCCCTATTGGTATATGAAACCAAGTCAGGATCTGGAGATACTAACCTTTGACAGATGGAATTTGGGCAGCAAGCAATTATTTGAATATCTATAAGCTTCAGAACTCAAGAAGAGGTGTATCTAGAGGAAAATGTGGCAAGCTAATATTCAGTTAGATATATTATGTGTTGTATTAAGAAATAAATATTGTTATATTAATAGATAACTCATTTTTCCTACTTAATGGAAAACTTGCTTAGTCTATATTATCAGTTATTTAAACATATAGTTGATAAGAACAAACAATTATAAATTGGAAGTTTGTGAAACTAAACAAAACAAATTTTTTTTCAGGTGATATCCTATCTGGTGTTTGTTATGTGGGAATATGGGACGCAGAAGCTTTAAGAGGATTTGTATTAGCACCACTGTGTGCTTACCTAGTTCTTGGAACAATTTTCTTACTAGCAGGTTTTGTGTCACTTTTTCGAATAAGAACAGTAATGAAACATGATGGAACCAAAACTGACAAATTAGAGAAGTTAATGATTCGTATTGGAGTATTTGGTGTGCTTTATACAGTGCCCGCTCTGATAGTAATATCATGCCTTTTTTATGAACAAGCTCATTTTGATAGCTGGATGATAACATGGCATAGAGAAATGTGTTCTTCACCAGTTTACTCAATTCCATGTCCTTTTACACATCAAGAGATGGATAGACCTAAGTTTGAAATGTTTATGATAAAATATCTTATGACAATGATTGTTGGCATTACCTCAAGTTTTTGGATATGGTCGGGAAAGACTTTAGTATCCTGGCATCAGTTTTTCGATAGAATCAGAGGCAGAAGAGTCGAGGCATATGTATAATAAGCATTATTTTTGCAGTGCCAAACTGCCAAGTTATGTTGCTGTTGATAAAAATGGCAGCATTTGTAGATTAGATTTTTGACTTTAATTTTTAAACACTTTTTACATGTTTATTTTTAAGTTTAAGTTATGCTATGTCACAAATTTTCTTAATGTTTTTAATGAAATTTGACTACTAATTTAATCCGTAATTTACTTATGAATGACACAGTTTTTTTAATACATTACTTACAAAAAAAACATATGTCTGATCTATATTTTGATACAAATACAAGCTTTATTTCAACATATCATGTCACATTTATACATGTATATATGTATATGTACTTATCACTTAATATCAAGAATGCTGCTAAGAAAAAAAAAATCATAAGATTTGATATCATAACTGTTTCATACATGAAACCATTACTATAAAATAGACTTTTTTAAGTTATTTCCATAGAAATATTTACTATTTATTACAAAAATTTAAAACCCAGATCTGTATTACAGATATATCATATTATATGATAGAAATGTTGCATTTGTTCTAGAATTTCCCTTTGATTACTTGCTTTATAGTTTTTTAAAACATGCTTCGAACAAGAAAAAAAACCACAACAAAAGTTTAGTTTCATAATTTTTGTACCATTTTTCACTTATTTAACGAAAGTATACAGTCGAAGGTAGTGAATCTTAAAATGTAGAGTAGGCATACAGCTGTACTGTGAAAGCCTTTGCTTACATACATCTAGCACATGGCTTTAATGAGCAGATTTACGCTTAAACATATTTTCACCTACAATTGCAGCTTTTTTTAGTAGTATTATGAAGCAGTAATTTGTATTTAACTTCTATATATGTGATATTAAAAATAACTTACCTAATTTTCTATTTTTCCAAATTCTATCTTTATTTGTATTTTAAGCAAGATTTATTTGCTTATTATTAAATTTATACAAATAAAAATAGATCAAATAAAACTTGTAGTATCAAAATAGTAGAATTTAATTTTAGGTTTTCGAAAAGATAAAGCTCGGTCTGATAATCTATAATCCTCTCTAGCTACAGTGTGTTAAATCAATTTGCAACCAACTGAAACTATAATTAGCATTAATTATAGGTATCTCATAAAATACTTTGTTACTATATATAAATATACAAAATATATAAAAATACGCTGATGTATACATAAGTATTGGCGGCACAATAGTGTGTTAAATCAATCATCAACCAATTAAATTAATGATCAGCATTATTTAAAGGTATGTCACAAAATACTTTTTTTACTATTAATACTTACAACAAATTAAATATACACGCAACTAATAGCTGAAATTTTGTTTTTCGTTACCTTAAGAGTTTTTCGTCTGAATTAAAATACCCAAATGTTATACATAACGAAATATGCTTAAAGACTGTTCATCTGTTTATACACCTACTTATATTGGGCCTAACTATATGCATAATTATATATTTTTTGACATTATCTCATATTTATGGTATGATAAAAACCTACAGTAAGCATAAGGTTAACTCAAGCATTACCGTTGTTACGTATTAATTCAGTTACATTATTTTTCTTGAAAAACTGTATATGTTTACATTCATTAGTGTAATTTTCGTCTCCTGTATTATAAATAAACTAAAAATATGTCAATTATTTCTTGTTCATTGTAGCAAAATGCAGCCAAATATATCTTGTTCAGAAAATAAAAAAATAAAGAATGGGTGTATTATTAAAATAAATAAAAAGTAACTACTCAGGAAATTTAAATATTTTTATTTACAGTATTACCATGCAATCACGTCCATATTTACAATGGTTTTTAATTAATGTAATTTAATGTAATGTAGTTGCTTTATTTTAGGACATGGCGAGATTAATAATAAGGCTGATATTGTAAATATTTCTCAAACTAATGTATTTTTTATGTTTAGACTTATGTAGCATACATGACATATCTGATAAGTAAAAGTTGAGATAAGTACACAATAAACTATTTTTTCATTTTACTTCATTTATTAATTTATTCACCCAATGTATGTAATCCTGTATAACTATTATGAAGCACAAAGGACATGAAACAAAATGAAAAATCATATCTTGTATTAAAAATTTTATTATGTTGACAGGATAGTAATAATTCTCTCTACATGTTCTCTGTATGAAATAGTTTATTTTATCAAAGATTTTTACAAGTAAATGCAAATAAACAATGAATAAACAGGGGTTCTTGGATTAAACAAAATGTGATAACTTATATTTAAATATAATTAAAAGCAAACAATTTTTTTTTAAACCTATAACCTAGTTACATTCATGTATAAAACTCTCCCATAACTTACATCTCACTTTTTTTTTAAATTAATGCAGACAATTAAAATAACAGAATTCAATATATATCTATGCTCTGGTGTACTTGCCCCAAATATGCAGCATAAATACTGAGGCAATAAAAAGAAGAGACATCACAAGTACTGGAACAGGACCCCTGTAAAAAAAAAGTGAATATTAAACACATCTTTCAACGAATTTCAAAAACTAGATATTTTTGTCATTAGATTAGCAATTGCTTTCCAAAATGTGTTATCAAGTGATCATTTAGATGTTGAGATTTCAATTTTATTATTGTTCAGCTGCCCAGATTTAAGTATTCAGGACATATTGCCCAATATAGCCAAGTAGACTATAGCCTTCCAAAAAGTTATGTAGAAATCTCTAGCATACAGGCAAAACAACAAGTGAGAATTTGTTGGATAGATTTATACACACTAAATAATAACACAAATATAGTGCCTGACTTACTGCAGTTGTGAGTATCAAGGTTGTAAGGCAAATTCAAAATTATGAAAAAAAATTAAAAAGAAATATTGATTTAAAATTGTTTTTATTTATAAATATTGTAAATAGAAAGTTTTAGCTTTCCAAGGTAAATTAGTAGCAAATATAACAGTCTCTTCTAATAAATGTATGTTTTTTTTGTATTATGTATGTTATTGAGTAAAGTTCGCTAGTATGGTGTTTGAGTCATGCTACAAAGTCAATGTGATTTCCTAAGTTAAAGGATTAATTAAGGTATCCACATTTTCCTTTCCCCTTCTCTTTTAGACAACACAACTGAAACATGATTATTGCTCTGTCAATTTATCTTCATAAACAGTAAATACATATTTATTATGATTTACTCTTCAAATTGAACTTTGAAAAACCACAACTTTACAATTGTGTGCTTCCTATTGAGTAAAGTATAACAAAGCAACTCCGCTTACACTTTGACACCAGGGGAATCATCAGTGTAGAACCGCCACATGCCACCAGAACCTGCTCCAGTGGCGCGATTTCGGGCGGCTGTTGTGGTTGTAGTAGATTTTCTTTGACGTACGGTACCACCACTAGCGGATCGAGGCGCTGCGGCTGCTTTACTAGGCGAACGGCCTCCAGATCCTACCGATGTCGCGCTTGGAGCTGCTGGCTGCAAAGTATGCCAATGCATAAAAAACAGCACTCATTTGGAATATTATTATTAAAAGTAACATAACCTATGGTATAGATGACCCATTTTTAATTGTTTAACAAAGTTACTTTTTGTTTGATTATTTTTGATGAATATTGACTCCCATTAAATTTATATTTTCACGAAGTAGGTCTTCGATTCATAATAATTATAATACTAACCATATTGTTATATTTTCTGTCTTAACAATGAAGTCTGAGTTAATTCAATCTTTATAGAAGTATGATACGATACGAAGTATAAATGAACCACAGTGTGGATACATAAACCACAAATTTAAACAGACTGATTGGAGAGCGGAGCGAGAAACTTCACAAGTTATCGTGTTGGCGCTGCTACGCGTACAATTCAGTTGACAACTTGACACGTTGTCGTTTTATAGAGTGACAAGACTGAAATGCCATAAACTAATAAAATATT
>DWNH01000353.1:0-15895 GCA_018249895.1 Tiana niger
CGCAGCGAGGTCGCGGCGGAGACTGTCTGCGGAACTAGTCGGGCAAACCCGAAAAATACACGTGAGTAAGCCGGTATTTCAGTCATCAATTTAAGACCTCTTTTGCACTTGTGCTTTTAATATATAATTAGTCCGAAAAGAAGTAGCCAAGAGGCATTCAAGCCTTATTCAACCTCAGACGGTTCCACAGGCGTATCTGACTACCACGAGTACACGTGACTTAAAAATTAAAGCAGAATACAAAGCAGACAATGTTAACGTAACACGAACGTATCCCGAATTTTCGATTACCGCAGAGCGATCGCAAAATAATGAGAGAACAGCGAACACATTTGCATTCCTCATTAGGCGGTACAAACAAAATGCGATTTGTATTTGGGTCAGGGCCCGCCGGCTCCGAAAAAGCGCCACTGACGAATATGACTGAACAAATTACTGTTATGAACGTTATTTCCGCGAAGGCTAAGAGAGGAGTGAAAACAGTGACTGTTAGAGCCGTAGGCCTAATGTGACATAGAAGTGGCAGCTGTGAACATTGGTTTTTAAAGATGTACACTATTTGGTTAGGAATTAGAAGTCTGTTTACTTGGAACGTGGCTGAAAGGGCACTACACCAGGAGAGCGTTCCAAACGAGATCCTGATATCATTTGAATGCGCCGAGGTGGGCCACCGAGGGTGTTTAAGTGAGATAAGAATCCAACATAATCCGATATTACTTTCATAGCGTCCGGGTACTTTCTGAAGGTTCTATCCAAAAGAAGGCGTCAGGAAGTTATATTATTATGAAAGGCGAAAGGTAAATAGTAAAATTATTGCACAAATACGAAAATCCTATTATCTGCATGCCATTTCTAGAAAGATCTACGCCATGATCAAAAGAACGAAGGCCAGTAAGCACTTTTACATTGTTTACGATTCGCCCTTGTGGCGGCCATGGTGTTTTTTATTCTCACAACTGTTATAACTGATTTTGTGCCTTATGACGTGGATAATAATAATATTTTGCTTTAATATTTCAATGCACCGAAATGGTGTCTTGATCATATCAACCTCGACTAAGCATGAACTTGTTAAATTAGTTAGTTGAAGGGTTAAAGAATGTAAGCGAATGTTTATTGGTTATGTGATCAAGATTCGTTAAAGTGCGCAATAAAACCGAATTGAAGAAAAGTATGAGAATAGAGATAGCCCAAAGGTCGAATTACGGCTTTTCCGTTCCGGTGGGCCCGGGTTCAATACGCGCCCAATCCATGTCCACTGGCATTTGGTCAGCAAGGTAGACTATTTGTTAAATCTTTCTCAAACATGAAAGGATCATCTACTTTTCAGTTACACACATGTCTGAAAATTATGAAGTAAACGACCGGATATTCACTTACCGGGGATTGGCATTACATTGTTTAACAAGATAAAGGACCTATTAAAACTCGTTTCCAAGAATTATGCAAATGAGATTGTAAGCGCGCGCTAACAGAAACGAAGCAAAGATTGTTGTTCAACTCAATTTGGTCGGTTCGTTGCCTAACCGTGTTCATTGTCGGGTAACTAAGTAATTCTATTGCGCCGGATAAAAGCGTATCTCACGCGCGTTTACGTGAAAGAAATCGAATAAGAAGTTGTAGCTATGTCTGGTTTGGTAAAAGATTGATTGATTCAGTTTCTTGGTGGTTCCTTGTGTTCATTATCGTTTTTGCTTCGTAAGCGTAAATGTGGAATGAGATTTGTTTAAATATATCTGGCGAACCGTGACATTGTTTTCTTGAAAATAAATTAGAGGAAACAGGAAAACTATTTTGTAATCAACTTCAAAAATTTATATTGGAGTCCGTACCGTTGTAGTTTCAATGGCATACTTTTTAAAGTCAGAAAAAAGTTTCGTTCAAACTGTCGATGTATTGACAGGTCCGGTCTCTTCTGTTCTACTGTACGTTTATAGACAGCGAACGCTAGTTCAGTTCAGTGTCAAATAAAATACCTCCGGTGAAGCCGAATCAGTGATTGGATTTAAACGATTTATAAATTTGTTTTAATTGATTACAAATATTGTATTTCATTCAACAATAAACAAACGAAGTTCAACTCAATTCATGGTCGTTACCCAACCGTATTCATTGTCGGGTAACTAAATAATTCTGTGGCGTCCGAAAAGGGCGTGTCATGCGCGTATACGTGAATGAAATCGAATAAGAAGTTGTACTTATGTATGTCTTATTTGGTAAAAGATTGATTGATTCAGCTTCTTGGCGGGTCGTTGTATTGATTATAATTTTTCCCATGGTAAGCGTTCTGAGATGTACCCGGCGAATTGTGACATTGTTTTCTTCAAAAAAATGTTTCTTTCTTAATATTTTCTATGTTGTAACATACTCCAAATAATACTACACCGGAGGCTGTTTCGTTGTAGTTTCTTAATAGGTACTGTTCAAACTGGCGATTATCATGTTTTTGGTGTTCATAAACTACAACAACAGTTTTATTTCAGTTCAATATCCAATAAACAACCTTCCGTGACGCGAAAAATTAATAGATTAATAGAGCAAACGATCATGGCTACCTGGTGTTAAAGCAGCCACTGCAACTCATGGACATTCATATGCACCTTCAGGCAGTATCTAAGTCCTACCTGAGATCGCAAATACATATACATATGTTTGTGTTGTTACTTCTGAGGACATAGATCGCCTCGTACAATAAAAAAAATTTTGGGATTAAAAAAAATTTACAAATTTTAGTCCTAATTTAAATCTATCAAAGTGACAAATGGTTGTATCAAGAAGTTAATACTACAAATTAACTGAGTAGGGTAAAAATAAAAGACAGATCTGATTTTAAATTTATTTTTCAACCTAACAGTTTCGTAACTTTGTAACTTGACAGATCACCAGCTAAATTTAACAGGTGTACTCAACTAATGAACATTGTTCATACCTCTTAAAATTATTATACAGTCAGTACCGAAAAACAATCATTATCACGAAATTTATTTTATCACGAAAATACTGTTCTTAAATATATCAAATTCCATCTATTCAATTCTTTTTACACAAAAGGTTATAAATAAATATAGAAAAGTACAGAAAACGTATAACAGTACGAAATTCTAATTAATAGGTAACATTAAAATTGTCTGGGTAAAGTGAGTAT
Source organism: Tiana niger (assembly GCA_018249895.1). Taxonomy (NCBI): domain Eukaryota; kingdom Metazoa; phylum Arthropoda; class Insecta; order Lepidoptera; family Hesperiidae; genus Tiana; species Tiana niger. Next base: position 3,146 of record DWNH01000353.1, read on the forward strand.
GATGGAAGACATCGTGTAATAAAGAGAAAGCATTGTTGAAAGGAAAGTTGAAAACAAAAAGATAAGCTGAGCTCATCAGAAAACTTTGCTTAACAACAGGACTAATTACGTAAGTAAAGGAGTGGAAGCAATTAATTCACAAGTATTCATCGCCAAAGAAGAAAAGTTTTTGATTTTGGAATGATAAAAGTAACATGAAAAGGTGAATTAGGAAACACACATTTGTATATAAATATTGATAAAGGTTACGGTAAGCGCTTACAATTTTACGATGATATGAATTTAAGAATATTTTTAATTTATTTAGGTGGATATTGCAGATAAATTATAATACGATAATACAATTTTTTAATATTTTTTGCATAGAAAGTAGAATATTTAATTATAACTGTACAAATGCAGTATATCGTATCGTATCTTTATAACTATTTCTACTTTTGATAATGCTTAACTATATATATTTAGTTAAGGATTATCAAAAATAAAATCGATACGAGTAATCACACTAAGATATTAATGTTCTTGCATAATTAATATTTAGAAAATGGAATTTATAAAATCGAAAAACTAGAACAACAATTAAGATTACAAGAAGTAGGCACGATTACTATAGTTCCAGACAAAGGAAAAATAAGATGAAGTAAAATTACAACAAACAGAAGTTAGGACAAATGTAACATTTATAATGCATCTACCATTCAACTTCTACAGTATACATACATCAAGTTCAAAGTCTATCGACAATATTCTCGAGCTAATACATTAGAAATAGGAAAGGCACAGTCGAAGTATAAAATTTATTGCTGACTTCCCTAACTAATACGTTTTTTATTATAATAAGAACCACATAGTCACAATACAAAATAAATTTTGTACAGATCGGAAATAAAATATTCACAAATTTCGATTTCATCTTCTTATCAATAATATTTTTAATCTGGTGATAGTTGCGAATATACAATATTATGTTCTAATTAAAATAGAAGGAGGTATAATCTTTTTCAAAATAATTTTATAATAATTGTAAATTTGGCACGTGTAATAAGATTTCTATAGATAGGAGGAATATAATTATTTTTATTAATTTTATTCTACTATGTTTTGATCGCTATGTATAATTAGTAATGTCCAATTGAAATTTATTGCAATATGGTAATTTAGATGAAGAACTAAGTACGAGTACTACTCTAAATAATGTGCGTATTGCCAGTTAAATGTCTAATTTACGTACATGATTCTGTATGAAAATAGGATTCTTTTATATTCAGAAAATATTTTTCGTCTTTAGAGAATACTCAATTCGCGAACGATTGGTTCTGTTTCGATATCTACAAGATTGACATAGATCTAACTAGTAACAGTTAACTACGAGTCTAAACAGTCGTTTACTAAAAGTCGTTCAGGTGAAACCAACTAAATATTTACACCAAACTATGTTACAGACGTAGGCTTTTTGAAATCGTTGCCGATATATTACTAAAATTCAATGATCCGAAACCCGTACTTAAAATATAAACAACAAAATCTAACATTCAAATCGACATTATATAACAACTTTTGCTAACACATCAACCAAAACTAAATACTTATATCACACCCTACAAACCTTTTATTCGTCGAGGTTCTTCGGAAACTCTTACAATGAACTAGTTACAAATAACGAATAAATTTAACAGCAAGCACCATACTAATTAAATACTTAATAGAATAATGAAGTGATTTTAGCACTCGTAGAAAACATTCCACCACCACAAATTGACTAGTTCTAACAGCTATCTACCTATGTCTATACACAGCTTAAATTTATTAAAGTCTCTTTATGAAGTCGTTGAACCGGCCGCAAGTGGAAAAAAGGTAGTCTTTGGAGAGGAAAGGACAAAGTAAAACATTGTACCAAACAATTCGTGCACTCTCTGTTTCAAATTTCACCATAACAATACTAACATAATCACAAACGATACAATTCTGCACTGCGCAACCGTCCCTGCAACCGTGTTCAAACTTCCTGTACTTTCTGAGCACACGAGATCGAGAGATGAGAATGGAAATCACGAGGAATGCTATAAGGGGTGCCACTTGGTTGTTGCTTAGATGTAAACTTCGTGGTGTTGTTGCGGCCGGCCCTGCCTGGACTAGGATCCTCGCTCCGACATCTCCACGATATCGTCTGGCTCGGGCCTCGTCGTATCCATTTTTCGTCTTTCTGCTATCACTATCCTGATCTTCTCCTCCTCGCTTATCACCTGCTCTGGTGCTTCGGGAGGAGGTTGCGAGCGGACCGACGTATGACTCACTTCGCTCGCTGACGCTGATTCTGTCGATAGTCTTCTCTTGGAACCGTTCATTCTGAAGCTCTGTCGTGTGGCTGGAACAGCGAGCAGTACCGGCGCAGGCCGGAGTAGTCTGGCTTCCTCTCCTCGCAAGGAGTTTCTTTTGTCAACGCGTTGTCTTCTATTCTGTGCGAAGGAGTCCCTCCGCGGCGGGCTCCCGGGCTCCAGTTCATCGACGTCATCAGCGTCGATGAAGCGGGCGTCTTCCTCGTAGAGTGCAGCTGGAGGGTCTGACGCGGAGTCCTGTCGACGTCGTCCAAAGGCATGAGGGGATAAGGATGCTCGTCTTTGTGGTAGGGCGGCCGGTAGCAAAGCGTGGTGGGAGTGCATCGTGCGGCGACGGCGAGCGGGGGAGGGTGCGGGCTGCTTTGGTTCGCTGTATGTGAAGTTTGCAGGGAGGGAGGGTACCTTGTTTAAAGGCCGCGGTGGTTCGACGCACTCCTCCAAAGCGCGGCAGAGGGCCCGGTCCTCCTCGTCGTCGGCCTCACGTTCCAGTTCGCGTTCGAGTTCGACGTCCATGTCGATTTCGTCTTCCATTTGCTTGTGGGATTCTTCTAGGTGTTTCATTAGTACCTGTAAGAATGTCGATTTTCAATATTTTTGTAACCCCTATATGTACATAGGTGTAAAAGCTCTTTTAAAAATATGGCAACTTGTTTTTCGTAGCCATAGACGACAGTGACTGATTTTAAATACGAATCGTACCACGTGTATTTAGTAGTTCATTTATAAACTAAAAATTATCACTTAATATTTTTGTTTACTTACAGCAACCACAACATTGACAAGTACGAATTGTGCCATCAACACAAATACCACAAAGAATATTGGTGCTATGATGGTGGAAACACAACAGTTGCGCACACAGTCCACGGAACTGTCGCAGTCCTCTCTGAGTGTGTCTTTCATTATTCCATTCCAGTTATCGCCCGTTGCCACTCGAAATAGTGTCAGAAATGCCATGCCAAAGTTAGCAAAGTGGGCATGTTCGCCAAGACCTGTAAAGGCAAAAATACCAATGTGATTTTTTAAAGCTCCCCATCGACTATGCACATTTTAAAACAAGCTAAGTTTTGATTGAAAATAGCTTATATTTACTTTGAGATATATCGGTATAATAGTATCTTAACATCATTAACTCGATTGATAGATAGATAAGTAAATTCTTGTATATACGACTATATAGTTATATAAAATTCAAATCATTAACGGAGATTTTAGTGTACATTATTGCGTACCTTGACAAGGAATATCATCAGAACACTCCAACCGTCCAAACAGCTCCACGCCCAATGCCGCAAATATAAAGAACAGTAAAAAAAATAGCAGCCCCAAATTTCCTACTTGCGGCAGAGCTTGCATGACTGTATCCAGTAATGCTCTTATCCCTTTTGCCATTTTCAATAATTTCAGCACTCTAGCTATTCTCAACACCCGCATTACCCTCATTATCGTCGGGTTTATCGGAATTATATTTGTCTCTAGTTCCTCTAACACTATTCCGACTATCGATAAAATGACGATTATTACGTCTAACTGATTCCATTTGTCTTTTAAATAGATTTTAAATCCTAAAGCTACTAACTTCATTACCGCTTCGAGTATGAATACGGCTGTGAAGAAATAATTAAATATTTTCAACGCATACTGCAATGCCGGTGGCATTCTATAGTATTCTATGGCCATTGTCACTACATTCAGCCCAATAACTCCAGCTATAGCTAAGTCGAAGTACTTAGACGTTACTACATTATGTACAAATAGACGATATTGACAATAATCGGAATAGTAAGGTCTTTGATGCATTTCTGAAACAAGAACAATAGCATTTATAAAATATGAAAACAGATATCATGACACATACGGTGCAATGGTTAGACATATTGTACATACATACAAATAAAAGAAAAATAGAATAAATTTTTTGTTACAAAACATGTGAATGAATGTACAATTATCTTGAGCCCGGTAGGGCTGATCATGAGCAAATTGGTGAAAAATGTAATTGTAATATCCTGTAATGATTAAAAATCACTTACTTCGTCTTTTTTTCTCCATCTGTAATGCCCGCTTGGCAGCACGTCTTACTCTCTCTTCTTTCTCTTGCTCTTCACGGCATCTATGGAAATTCTCCACAACAACTCCCACGAACATGTTTAGTACAAAAAACCCCACTAAGAGAATGAACGCGATGAAATAAAGAAGTCGCCATTCTGAATAATTGATTATTGGCTGTGAAAAGATTCATTAAGTAATGAAAAAAAGAAATAAGAAAACATACAATTTAATATTCTAAAAAAAAAATTGTAAAGATTTTAACAAAACATTAAATATATGGACATTCAAGCAAATAATAAGGAGCAAGTGAAATTATTATTGTTTAGAAGATATTACCTATACCTAATAATAAAACAAGATCGAGAAATTTCAAAAATTTATTCTAACATTTTATTCGAGAATTCAAATCTTACCTGTTGATCGACACCTACTGCATCGAGTCCTGTATACATTATATTAACCCAACCATCTCTAGAACTAAGTACGAAGAGAGACATCAGAGCTTTACCGAGATCGTCGAAATTGTACTTCCTGTTCACCCAAACATTGCCTTCAATAGCGAGGCAGTCAGTTTTGTTTTTAACATTTTTGATATTAGCACCTTCGCAGTAGAAGAAAGCTCCTTTAAATAGCTGAAAGAAAAGTTTTTGTGAACAAAGAGGAGAGGAGAAAGAAAGAAAATTAATAAGATACATATTTATTATCTTAAGTTTCGAGACATTATGAAAAAGGATGGAAATTATTTTATTTTAGAAACAATATCTACATATAATTTAAATAAGTGTTTCACCTTGTAAATTACCCTAATAAATGGGCCAAAATACGTGTATTGAAAAAACGTTTGTTACCTGTACACCCAAAATACCGAATATGATGAAGAATGTACAACAGATAAGTACAATGTTTCCGATAGGTCTAAGTGATGATAATAATGTTTGGACGACCAGCTTCAGTCCTGGAGCTCGGTTGATTACCCTTAATGGTCGTAACGACCTAAGCAGTCTGAATACCTGTATGGCAATAAGAGATGATTATTATTATCCCAAAGTAACATAACAGAAGAAAAATAGAGATATAAAACTTAAAATTCAGTTATTGTGCAGACCTTATAATGAGTGTTTAAAATAAACAGTACGTACATATGTACATATGTGTTGAAAAAAACGGGAAAGAAAACAATCAAAATTTTAAGGTTAAATTCTGTCTAGGATAGCGGAAGAGGTTATTAAAGAAGTGAGAACATATTACGTATGTATTTATTATGCTATAAAATTGCGGTGTCAACGCTAGCAGAATTATTACATAACTATCCCCATCAAACATTGACAAAGATTGAACAGTAAAAACTACAAAATACTGCCTTTAAGATTTAATTATCACTGTTATTATCCATGATAGTTAGCATCATTAACAATCGATCAGTTTAGAAAAAAGAAGAGCAGTGGTAGCCTAGTCGTTGAATTTCGGCCTACCGTTCCAGTGGGTCCTGGTTCGATTCCAGTACGCACCTCTGAATTTTTCTATATTATGTGCGTATTACAAACAATTACTTGCTCTTCGGTGAAGGAAAACATCATGAGGAATCCTGCATGCCTTAGAGTTCTTTATAACGTTCTCGAAAGTCATGTGAAGTCCACCAACCCACACTTGGTCACTGTGGTGAATTATGACCTAAATCCTACTCATTTGAGAGGAGACCCGTGCCCAGCAGTGGGACAATAGAAGTTTTGGTATCTTAGAAAAAATAGCGCCCACGATCGATAGAAGTATTAGAGCTATAATGCAAGTTGTAGAAGTAACCTTACCCTGAGAATTCCAAAGATTCGAGGACTGGACTCTGACACCAATGACATTAATAAGTCAATAATTGATATAATGACAAGAGAACCATCCATAATATTCCATCCCGATGTAAAATACGCCTCAGAACCATAGAACATTCCGGACGCAACTACCTGTATAAAATATTTTAATTATAGGAACTGATTTGATAATTGTAATTTTTAATATACTAAGCCTTGTACAGTTAATATCAACTGTTACATTTCAATGTTATAAACGACAAATATGATAAAATGGTTTATTAATAACGTTTCAATTATAATAACAACGCTGATAGGAATAGCGATTATTTCTTATAAAAAGAATAAGAAAAAAAATTCTTTGAAATTTCGCGAATTAAATGTGCTGTTACGTCTGAGGACTAAGGTAGCCTTGCATATGTGAACTCTGGCAACCACACCCTTCATCCGAAACACAATAACTTTACGGTAGAATTAGGTGTGGCGGTGGTACTTCCCCGGGCGCGGCCTATCATCTATAAAAACCTACCTTAAATTACTTACCTTTATAAACATTTCAACTGCAAACACGCCAGTAAAGACGTAATTAGCGCAAGATAGGAAGGCCCTTTCTTTTGAATCAGGGGGAATGTTCGGACGTTCCATAGCTAATGTGATGCAGTTGAGGGCGATAAATAGTAGTACTATGTTGTCGAACCAACTCCTTGTCACCATCCAAGTGCAAAGTCTTCTGATCCTGAATAATACCAAAACCAATGATCGAAAGTATATTTAAAACGGTATAAAGTTAATTATTACCAAATATTTGCTGATGGTAACATAAAGCACTTTAGTACTTATAAGCAGTTTAGTATCTATAAATATCTACTATTATATTTATAGTCTGTTTCATTAGTATGTATTTGCTTGTATTCCGCAAAGCGCTGTTAATACGCTAATGTACGTATCTATCATTTTCGTCAAATACAAAAGATCTTGTGACTCTTGGCATGTTATGAAGATTGCTTTTGTTCTTGTATACTATATTAATAATACCTATTAATCATATTATTATGTCACATATCATTATTTAACATTAACATAACGTACTTAATAAAATGATATCATAGGACGAAAAATGTAATTAAGCGTTTAACAAAATAGCTTTATACCTATAATGTCGTTGTGTAATGTTGTGTAATGAGGTTATCTGCCAAGCTCTATTTCTTAATAGCGTAAGGTCAAAACTGTTTAAGATAATTTATATGTTTTCAAAAATTAAAGAGGAAACGAGAAAATGGAAGAAAAAAACAAAATAGAGAAAAACATTTGGTGTTTTGTGTTCTGGTGGTCGGGAATAATTTTTTAAAATTGTAAGTCTTCTATGGAAGTAAATTGGTATTGGGGATGTGGTGTGACTAAATGGATGGTGTTTTTCTACAACAGTACAATATACATTTTTAAAAAGTAATTTTAAAAAGTATCTAGAGATGTATTAGAATATGATTTATAGGTACCTATATCTACATACAATTATAGAAGTTTGCGTATTTAGATAGATTATAAAACTGCTTTAAAGACTTATGTACGTTTTTGGAATTTCTTACTTATTATCCGGAGCAAATATATACAGAGAATAGTCTTCTTTTTCTTTCAAACATCCAGTGGGCTCCATAAACCGGAACAAATCTTTTACTTTGAAATGCCTCCTGTCAAACCTCGATGAGAATATGCAAACATTATTGTTTATCGTCACCTGAAAGAGCCGTTCTTATAAGGAATTGTTCCTGAACATTTAAAATCCAAATTATTATTAAAAACCGATCACAATTTGCAGTAAACATTTTTTCCATAAGGCTTTATTTAATAACGGGTACATTCCTCCTTTCTTCCTATCATTTTCTAAATGACCATAACTATTAAATCTTCTCGATCTGATCTTTTCTGCAGTGATCAATATTGCACCTTGAACTTAAATTTCATTAATCTCTATGTTTAGATAAAGAGCACTAACCTCTTCATTGATCTGTTTGATCAACGGTAGCGGTTGGTTGTTAGGTCGTGTTGATAACGCGGGAGATTCATTTCTCGACGGTCGCGTTATCGGCGGCAGTTGAGCCGTAGTCGGGCTTAGATTGCTCGACTTTACCTCTGGCAATGATGATGCTATAAATACATTATTTATTGTAAACAGTATGAAAATCACTAGTACTAATAACACTATCATCATTATCATAATTATTTATAATCAACTTAATCATAATCGTTAACATATTAAAGTCCCCTTGCTCTGAGATGAAAAGGCAATCCGTCAATCTTAGAGGGATAAATGGTACCTAACATTTTTTACGTTCGTTCAACTAATTCTGTCGATCTATAAAAATTTAAAAATATCAATGAATTGGTTTATATAATAGTAGGTTTATTACTTTATGTTTATAAGGAATTATAAATAAATATTATGTAAAACGTAAAGTGTGAAAGGTTAAAATAGGGACGATGGGGTGAACCAAAAATGTCAAGCACTTTATATTTATGTTCATATATAATATTAATATAATCAGAGAAAATATCCCAACAAAAATAACGAAGTTTAAAGGTTTCATGAAAATAAAATTTAATTTAGTACCTTATTTAAATATTAAGCGGTTTTAAATGTATATTGAGAACTATCCAAGCCTAAAAATACTTTGAATAGTTTATGTTGAGCACAAAATACGGCGGTTCGTTAATGACATTTCAGGGGAACATTTTGCAGCCATTTATTTCAATTGCTTGTTTTAATGGTACTTCATGGTTATTTTACCTGTCAAATAATCGTTAGTGAGCGAGAGACGATGTGGTGGAGGTTTTACTGCGTCGAGCCGAATGGTCGAGTCCGATGAGAATCCCTCGGGAGCCTTCCATGATACCTTTGAACAGTTGATAGCCAAATTATCGTAATAGGAACGTGCTTTGTAACATGGACTAACGTAGAGTGTTCTTGTAATCTTAAATTTGATAATAAATTCACAAAATTCATAATTGTTACTGTTATCTATAGTTTTAATGTGTTTGAATGTATGACAGTTTCATAAGAACGAATATATACAAACGTACAATTAATTAGTTGATACTACTGCCCTTGCATAGATTACCGTCCAAGGTCTATAATATTGTCAAAATGGTTATTCACAATGTAGGTAAAAAAGGTAGTAAATAACTTACATCAGGTAATAATGGTGCGGTATGAGCTGATACTCGTCTTGCCTGCTGAGGCAATACTCTAGGCGCGGGTAACTGAGATCTTGACCGATTATTTGGTAATTCCGACTGAGTATCATTTTTGATGACCATAGATGAAGATAGCAGAAGCTCGTTTTTTCGTAAACTAGAACCTATTTCAGACAAGTAAATGAATGTAATAACATAAGGTCTCATAATTATTCACATGAACATAGTCGAACGAGGTGACTGCAAATTAAGAATTACTTGTCTATATTGATTGATTTAATATTTGATATATTGATTAAATTACGATACTGATTTTTTTAGATCCAAAAGAAAATGGAGATAAAACGTAAAGATAAGTGATAGTGGTTTAGACAAAAACATAAGTTTACATACAAAATTTTTAAAAAGACTCCAAAATAATATTGCAAATTCGTATAACTTAGTAGTAAGTAAATTACCATTACCGTTACCATTACAAACACCATGATCTCGACCGTTATTAAGAACTACGGCATCGGAATCAGACCCTGTGCGTTGTTTTTTGCGACGAAGGCTCGGTCTCGAGAGACGCCAGCTGTATCCTCGTTGAACTCTGCATTTTTCTTCACCGTTTGGCGACGGTATTATTGCGGTGAGGCTTCTGAAATTTATATCACATTATTTTCGTCATAGTTCTGTTTATTGTAATTCTAAAAGGACAAGAAGAACATTTAGTATAATGCTATTTATATTTTAATTTACTATGATTAGAAGAATAGAAAAATAAATACTTAAAATCGATTAGATAAAGTTACTTTAAGTACAAGTATATGAATCTAGAAGTAGTGAAAATTTTCTGATTCGAAGATCAAACTTACTTCTGCGAACTGAGTAGACTCGATTTATCACTGATGTTGAGACAATTATCGTCTTTAGCTATTGTTACTTGTAAATTCTTCTCTGGTACTATAGGAGACGGCAGCGATCTTGGCGTAGTAGGTGATGTAGATCCAGGAGAACTTATTCTTGTAGGAGGAGGCGCTAGAGTTAAAGGTGGAGGTGCTAGCGACATTGGCGGCAATCTGGCTTTTTCAGCACCCAACTGTGCGACTGCTGAATGAAGAGTTAACGTGTAGCTATTTGGGGGTTTAAGTAATCCTGGTATGCTTGTACACTGTAAAAGATACACCTAAGTAAGAAGGCATGGTAAAGATTTATCAAAAACAATTTGAAGTTATCATTAAAATATTCAGTTAATACATACGGATGTCCGGTCAATGGAATCTAAGCTTGATAGCATTGACGATCGTTCTAAGCTTAAGGCGACATTAAAGTCCCTGAAAGTAGTCCCTGGTTCTAAAGTAGTGGATGGTGAATCTTGTGGAGTGGCTGCTGTGTGAGTTATCATTGGAACCACTGCTGTGTTATCTGCAGCATTTGTATTGTTTGCTAGCATTTTTGATTCCTATAAAACGTAAACATTATGAATTATTTGCTATAAAAGATAAATAGCAGTTAAAATAACGAACAAAAAGATGCTAATGCTAACTTTTATATTTGTATGAAACCATAATATGTGTCGGTATTATACGTAATATCTTTTCATTTAATATACTTTTACATATGAAATAATACTATTAACTGTAGTTTGAGTTAGTAATATTATCTCAGTTGCGATTACAAAATTCTTCAAATTTAAGTATATACAATTTCAAGAATTTTACAGTTCATTGTAATAAGTGAAAAAATTATGAATTAGCTTTTTTTAAAACATATAAACGAACCCCTTGTTTACCTATATGCAGGTTGTTTTATCTACGGTAGCAATCATTTTAGTGCGGAACATTTCGCTTGAGCCCGTATTTGCTCGATTCTTTGTGTATTTGATCGGTTCTCTGTCAAAGAAAATACGAACTCACCTTTTGTATATTGCATTTGTTAGATTGCGCGCAATCCTTGCAAAGGCTTGGATGATGAGTTGAAGGCTTCGTTTTGCGACGCGATCGTGTTGCTTTGTCTTTGTGACCGTTAACATCGTCTTTCACGTTAGCTTTCCTGACATCGTCCGCTGAACGCCAATAGTTCTTTATTTCATTCTATTCAGAAGGAGTTAAGAGAAATAAGTTTATTCTAACGAAATTGTTTGGATGGCTTAGAATACAATGTTCGGTCGCTCGTTCGGAGTCAAAATGTACATAGCGAAAGTTTGGCTAGTTACCAAGTTCCGGATTGAATTTGCCGCAAGAGGTGGCGTTTTTCGCTGTTTTCTTATACCAAGTTCCAACAAAAGCAAGTTAGTTCTACACTTAGTGAAATAACACAGAAGTCGTAGAATTTAGTATTACCGTATTTTTATTGTTATGGGCAAATTGAACAAATAAGTTTATTGATTAGGGGCATCTAATTTAACAAATAATCTTATGTTGGTTACTTTTGATTTAAGTTGATATATGTTTTGAAATATTACACAAGTCATTTTGAGCTTTTTAAGCAAAAATAAGATACTTTCCAGTAAATTTGTGGTCGGGACTATAAATTAAATCTTACTTGTGAGAAGCTGTCGCTGGAATGTGAACCTGAATTGGATTCGTCGTACTGTAATTCATGGTTGTCAGAGAAGCATTCACTTGACAATTTCGATTTGGCTAATTCACGTTGCTCGCGTTCTCTTCTTTCATTTCGCTACAAATATATTCGTTCAATAGAAATTCACTTTAAAGACGATTTATGACAATTTCGTAATTAATTTAATTTACCTCAGAACTGAATCCTTCAACCAGAATAGCTACAAGTAAATTAAACAGAACGTAATTGCCAAAAGTCATTAGAGCCACGAAATATAATGCGGCCCAATGACTTGTTTTTTCCATACCGTTGAACAATACAACATTCCAATCTTCTTGAGTTAAAACCTGAAAATATAAATCTAATTGAATATCAAGCTTACTTATTTGAGTATACTACCACAACATGTATGTCCAAAATTAATATCTTTAATAAATCAAAATAAGCAAGGTGTGCTGTTTTTGTGTATAAGTCGTGCTTCAGTGTAAAAACTTGGTAAAGTATTGAATGTGATAAAATAAATCAAACCAAATAAAATACATTGTTAGTAAAGAAAGTGTTAGTGTTACAATGTTTATGTATGTAGCTGTATAAGTGTACACAAAATACATATACATTATAATGAAGGGGAACACAGACGGCGATTTGGAGTACACAAGCAAAAGGGTTCAGCATTTCCTAATACTAAGAAGCAAGATGCACTAAACTACGGAGCGCTCCTTATAATGCATTACTTACTATTAAACAAAATAACGAACATGGCACGACGAGTTTCTCGTTGGTGTTAGTTTTTAGTAATGAAACCGATCGGTCTTCTAATGTCC
>DWNH01000354.1:0-15889 GCA_018249895.1 Tiana niger
AAAACCGTTTCAATAAATACTAAAATTTGAAAGCACTCAAAAAGCCACGTGAAATCACGCCAGCAGTCAGCGCATCCCCCCTCCACCCCCCTCCCCGACACACCAGACATGAACGTGGCATTTTTAACGCACATTCTTGATTTGTGTACGACAAACATATTTCTGACTAAAAATACCATCTAGGATACACTTCTGGCTAATGGCTACCACCTAGGTTATGGTGTACAATATAGGGGTACCAATTTTTACAAAATTAAGGATTACACATTATGTATCTAACGTACATTTTGCTTGTAGCATGAATAAGCTTTAAAATGTATTCAAACGCATGTGAATATCTTATTGAAAGTCGGGCGTCCGTTCTCACCCGTTGATGCCAGGCGTGTGGACTGTGCGGTTTACGTATAATTTCTATATGTAAGATAAGTGTTTCGGGACGTCTTTGTTACTAGTAAAAGGCACCAATAATCTGAATCATAAGAAACTTACGATTATACAATATTAAAGTGCGTTTTATTATTTTTAGTATTGAAACTATCTGGTCATTAGTAATACTACTCCAAACATAGCTGTCTAGATAGTGAAATCTTTATACCGACTAGATGTATTCTTAAGAATATTATCTCTTCTATACAAATATACCTAGTTACATATTTTATGAGCTGTTATTTTGGTTTTTCAAAGAACATCTTTCCAGCAGACAGGGCTCAATATAAACCTCAATTACTTATTTCAGATGTCAATAAAATACGTGTAATATTGACCGTGGTATAAAAACGCCATAAAATTATTACTTACGAAGTTTGTTACTCATAAGTTCAGATATATTATTTAATAATATATCTTCATTCAATATGTCCCAACACTTATCTTACACACCCGAACCGGCACAAAATAAAGCGGGAGCATGACCCCCTATACAAGCCATATTGGCCACCAAGTTTCCGCCATATTGACGACAAAGTTATGCCATATTGGCCACAAAGTTTCATAACTCATACACAACGCAAGTACGTATAAAACATTGAAACGTCGGTTGAACCTCGACAGTGAATAAAGGAACATATATTTATCATTTATATGTATAAATATGATTTCAATCACTCAGAGTATTTAAATATACACTGCATTTAAAATGTCTTTATTTTTGAACGTTATTATTCTTTCAAATGTATGTACAAATCATGTTTCATTCCTGTAATAGCCCTATATATAACTCAGTTGTATTATGATTATATTATAACAAATATAAGCTTCACTAACACATTTTGGGTCGCACAATGTTTTTCTTAAACGATCTATCCTATCCTTGTCACGCAGCGTGCATTAACAATCGAATGTAGCAATTTATCCTCCAAATCCAATGAGTTTGTGGCTATTTTAGAATGAAGATATAGAAATATCTGGAATGTGTATTGAATAGCATTTTATAAACATTTTTCAGAATTCAATACAAACTATTCGCACCTATTTACAACCTGAGAACTATAGTGTAGAAACTACATGTACGTATCTATTTTACAGAGCTGGGCCGTTAATCCGTTAAACGTTAATTAACGAAGCTAACATTTCGTGTAACGGTTAATCTTTTAAGTTAACCTCAAAAATTGTTAACGGACTCATTAACTTCCGTTAATTTAACATAAGTCCGTTAACCGTTAATTAGGTACGGACCGCGTCGTGTAGCGAAAAAAACGCTTTGACAAGTACTACGGAATAGGGATTACATAAAAAAAAACTTGATCTTATTGTCATGAAAGATCGATATTTTTAATCGATCTTACACCATAAACCTGGAACATTCGAAAATCGACTCGGCATTTTATATGACGACTTAACGATTAACGTTAACTTCCGTTACATCTTCCAAAATGTATCGCTGTAACGTTTAACGAAGTTAACTTTTTGTTAACGGATTAGCGATTAACGAAGTTAAATTTTTGATTAACCGTGCTCAGCTATGCTAATTTATATATACACCACAAACTACCCTGCACGGCAGCATATATATACACTATCGATTGACTTCACTTATGTGTTTTTATATTACTGTATAGTAACACTGTTCAGTATGAGATACAACTAAACGATTGGTTCTATATATTACGAGTAGTTTTTATACATAATTGACAGACTTTACAAGCATTACCCGGCGTCTTTCTCGTATAGATGTCGCCACTGTGCATACGAACAAAGATATTTTAAGTAGCTACACTTTTACTCATGTTTACAAGCCTCCATCTCTGGAAGATTAGTATCTGACCAGTAACTTTGTAGAACTAAAATCACTCTGAATGAGTGAAATCATTAATATTACGGGCATAAATATACACTTATAAATACTTACTTACAGTGTATATATACATATATATTGTATATAAAGTACCATTACTAAACTTTTTAATCTGTGTGATATTTCATATGACTGCAAAATATCCATATACATATATCATATATATTTATTTATAAGTAATATATATTAAATATTTATATTATATACATTTATTTCATCTTTTATATACAAGAGTAGGTAAAATTTTTTAGATTTTTTTTTGTAGATTTTGAGTTTTATAACTTTTGATAGTCTACAGTAAATATACATGGTCGACGTCAAAAGGTCTTCCAGCCACCTTTGAAAACCGAAAAATCCCAAAAAAAACCGAGATACCGAGAAAAATATATAGGTACGCACTTATCAATATTAACCGCTATAAATGCTTAATTATTATAAATCTCACAAGGAT
The DNA here is from genome assembly GCA_018249895.1 of Tiana niger. Classification (NCBI taxonomy): domain Eukaryota; kingdom Metazoa; phylum Arthropoda; class Insecta; order Lepidoptera; family Hesperiidae; genus Tiana; species Tiana niger. The sequence goes on from DWNH01000354.1 coordinate 2,745, forward strand.
TCCATACTTTTATAAATATGTATATTATTCACACAGCAAACCAATGCGAACACGGGTTCAACAAAAGAGAGAAACTAATTTTGCAAATTGTCAATGGAATTGAAACCTTACGCCGTTGTGATAGGAACGAAGATCAACTGCCGTGTACAGCTGCGTATCGAATTATTTACATATCATACGGAACAAAGCAACAATACAATAAAAATGATTCTTAACATTTAAAGTTCATTCATTCTTAACACAACGGCGAAGTGTTCACATACGAATGATCTTTTATTACGCGTACCGACGGTTAGAAGACACTAAATTGGGCCGTATCACTTACGGCGTAGATGCCAAAATCCCCTAGCACGCCGGCACTACTACACTACATCTACATACTCTCTTTATTGTCAAATCTATGATCCTACCCGCGGCTGACGCGCATTGGTTGTCGGTAAAGGTAGCACAACTTGTTATCGGCAGTAATCGTACAAATGTTTATTAATAAACATACTTATATATCCATACGTACTATATAAATATTAATATATATCGTGACTTTGCGGGTAGCTAATAAAATCTAATACGGAGACGCACGCACGTTCATGTAAAACAAAAAAAACCAACAAACAAACATTCCACAGACACAAGCGAATTGGAACGAGCGAACGTACGATACCTTAGAAAAGTATAAAAAGATTCATTCATATACATACTACAATTAAACGTATATTATATTAAAATATCGATAAATATATATGCATATAAATCTATATCGCGACAGGTTTTCTAGTGTTATAATATCTAATTGACACAGGAATATTTCGCGATGATAAAACATAAAGGTTGAAAACAAGGATATAACGTAATCTAACGTAGCACTAAATAAATACAACGCACGCGTCAAGACGTATCACATCACGTCACGTCGCGTTGCGTTCGACGCGCGCTGAGTACGCGCTAATAAAACAAGATGGCCGACCCGACTTGTCCATCTCTAGAAACGACTACTTAGTCCGCGACTTTGATCGTACTTGTAAGCCAAAAATAGAGCCTTAAAATATATTTCAAATCCTTGAAATGACTACACACAGATATAGAAGTATTAAATGTGAAACTCAAAATTGTTTATGTAACTTAAGAACGAATCATATTATGTTTACCAAAATATATTTGAACAACATAAAGATATATTCATTGCTACACTTTTAATATACTGCAAAGACATATTTGTATAAAAATAAATAAAATTTTCAACATAAATACCACCCAAACCGTTTCGCAGATCTTTATATAAATTATACACCAATCTTTCTGAGCTCTAATAAAAATTATTAACAACAAAGTCAACGACACAGATTAAAAACGACTTTTTTAAATTATGTAAAAATATAAATCGAGTGGTCTTCAAACAATAGATCAAAGCATGTATAGAATTTTAAATTTCATATAAAATCAACAAGGACTTTACAAGTCGGTCGGCTGCGATAGAGAAAATTATCTACTTAAGATACACTATCTATCGCTCGGCGATATCCTTCGTTGTGACCGGGCGATAGACGAACAACCTCGGACACACACACAAACGAACAAACAAACAAAAAAACTATTCTTACATACAAAGAATGCTTTTTTTCTTTACGTACCCGCCGTGCTAAGCGGACTGTATGCTTCTTCAAATATATATCAATGTTACTTACTGGCAATCACGTTTATTTTTATTTTTAACACCTACTCACACACGTTCATCGGCCAAAAAACGAGAATCCACGCCAAGGGCTAAGTCTATGAATCCTTAGAAACGCCCAATGCTTCCTCGACTTGGATTCTAATGTATTGACCGTAACCTATGTTCAGTATTGCTATCATACAAAACTATAAATAACATGTTTTTTTACATTAACATTTACCAAATATAAGACACAAATTTGACAGTTTATTGCATTTACCACGACAACCCACATGGTTAAATTACTAACCTTAACGAAATATCTTAATTAACTTCACTTCAAAAGATATTTTTGCAGAAAGGATGCCAGCATACATGGTGTTCCTTATCAATATACAATCCCAGTCAATTGCGATAGAGCTTCCATTCAAATATGTATGTCAGAAAATTTCATGGAGAATTTTGTTCAATTTAGTTTACTCTCGAAATAAAAGAGATATTATCTTTATTCAGCGTTCTATAGTGCCTTGTCAAATTTATAACACACATAATAATTACATACTTTAACTTGAATCACGAACTTTATTATATTTAAATTATTTACTCTCTAAATAAATAGTATAGTTTTGTTTTAGAGTGTACATTTACTAATTAAAACAACACAAAATAGACCTTATGGTACCCAGTGTCCTAATAAATTACCATAGTTAGCTCTTAAATATTATAAAACTAGCTTTATAAGCTCTACGATATAGAATAAGAAGAAGTTACTAATAAGTTAGATGCATGCTAATAAAAATGAATATTTTTAAAAGGAATGTATTGTTTTGTTAATCTCAAGATGGACTGATTTGTCCGTCAAGTTACATACTAAGTCGTTGATTAACTCTATGGTTAGGAGCGGCTCTAGGTTTTTTGTCTTATTCTTAATCATAAATTGTTATGATGAATATCAAACCTTCGCTGTCCCACTGATCTCAAGAGGTGGTGGGTTAAGCATTCACTAAGATGACCAAACACCTTGACCATGACACCTTTGAGAGCACATTAAATAGACTTATTACATTTTATCCCACGGTTAAACCTTGAACCTAAGCACTATATCTTAAATTTTACAGGGATTTGATCGAGCAATACCACGACACCTCCAATTCAGACACAAGCTCTATCGCACTCAACTTCCATTCTTATGAATATACATATATCACACTTTTAGTCTTTATTTTTAAAACTAAATAGGTATATCTCCATTAAATATATTGGAAGAAACAATAATACAGTGATACATACATTAGTTAGATTCGAAACTCAGGCCCATTAACATTAAAAAAAAATTTGAAAGTTTATCAAAATTTTTAAACCACAAATCTGAATAGATTAAAAAAAATCAAGTAAGAATAAGTATTTTACATTTGAAACCACTAGTGAGCTCAGTCAAATAAGAACTAACCAAATTTTAAAGAAACATCACACAAGTTTTTCGCACACTTGTTTGTAACTCGGTAACACTGTCTAACAATATGGAGGCAGTATAATATACAATTACACAAAAGTGAACATATATTAATTTTACAAACTGTCATCTTGTGGGCGTTCAATAAAAATAATGTATTGCCTAAAATAAACTTATTATTATAAATATGGAGATATACCTCACAGCGGACAGACGAGGGTGTAGCAGATGTTGTAGAGTGTACAGAGTACAGGTGCGCCTAGCACGGCGGGCGGGTGGCGCGGGGCGCGCGCGCGGGGCAGGGGCGGGGCCGGGCGCGGCGGGGCGGGCCCTACGGGTGGCCGGCGCTGTGCACGCCCGGGGTCGTCGACCCGGACGACTGGTGTTGCGGTGGCAGCAGCACCTGCTGTACAATAATGTGATCAAGTCAGGGATTATAATGTTAAATGTCACAACCACGCACATATCTCTACTCACTACAGATTACAGTTCAAGCTGAAGCTGCGCTGCAGACTGTGTAATGTAATTTATAACTGATTTAAAATAATATGCTTGCCCGCAGATTCGCTCGGTGCACTGCAGACGTAAAAGTCACATTATTTAAATCGTTCTGTCAGTCATTTTATACCAGTGGACTGTGGGTGACATATACGCGCCGAGCCTACAGCGCCCTGCGTGTTCAATATAACAACGCCTTTAGGATGCTGTTGAAGCTGCCGTGGCGCTGTAGCGCATCTCAAATGTTTGCAGACGCACGCACAGATGGCTTTTCTGCCATCATGCGAAAAAAATCGGCGTCGCTCCTACAGCGCCTACGCACCAGCGACAACAGCATCCTAAAGATGATTGCTGCCAGGCCTGACTGTTCCATCTAGCGTCACTGGATGGAGACAGCCATAGGGCTAAGATAATTGTTAATTTTAAATTACTTTTAATACCACCACTACTAACGTAGATTAAGAACTATTGTTACTAACATACTAACAATCTATGGATAAATATCTGAAATCAGTGTGTGTGAGTGTGTGTGTGTGCGTGTGTGAGAGTGTGTGTGTATGAGTGTTTTATTAATTATTATTATTATTCTTTGTTATATAAGCTATATCTATTGGCCTCTCGGTCAAGAGGCCAGTATAGAGTCATTGGACTCTGAATGCTAAGCCCGAGGTCGCGAGTTCTTTCCCTGTTAGTACCAATAAAGATAATTTATGAGATAAGCACAAATTCCCATTTAGGACTAATACGGATAATTTATGAATTACGAATGATCTTTTGTCTGGGTGTAAAGATATGTAGGTTTTTTTTTATTGAATAAATATATAATGTTTTCAAAAATATTTATGTATGTTTATCAGTAGTTTGGTTATCATAGTACGGATTCCGCTTATTTCGGGAACAGATAGCAGTTGTCTCATGATATTTATTTTTTGTTTTTGTTTTTATTAAGTACATACATATATAAAACTACATTTTCACTGCTTATATGACTTATTTTATTTGAAACTGTACACATACAAACCTTTATTAAGAGCTAACGAGATACTGTCCGACATAGAAGTAGTCTGTGTTCTACTGACGTATATGAAAATAAGACCATCGGGCTTCGATGTTTTGAATTTAAGAGTAACTTGAACGTTTTCTGAAGTGATATCAACGTAACGTAAATAACTGTCCTCGCCTGATAGTGACACGAGGGAAGCGAACTGGAAAGAAAGCATTATGATTATTCATTAGAAAGTTTAAATGGTATATTAGTGAATCCTAAATTTCTCTTTATATTACAAAACGAGTAAATACTTACTTGACATCCATAGGCCATTCCAACGGATTCCATGTTATCGCTGAGATCTATGTTAATACCCTCAATACTGATTTGTCTCATGCATCCATCAAATCCTTTATTCGTTACGTGTATTATTCCTTTATTGTTACCACCGAAGTTCATAGTGTCTAGAATAGGTATGTCTTTCTCTTGAGATGACGAGGCACTCTTTAGGACTTCCCCGTCCACTTTGAGGATACAAGACTTCCAGCGCCGTCCAGTGTCCAGTCGATGCCATTTGCCGTCGTTGTAAGCTTTTGTTGTACCAATAATTACCATATTGTCCGGATCTCCGAGTGACACCTGTTGACAAAGGTCCAAGTAGTAGATATTATCTGTACGTAACTAATCATATTATAAATGCGAAAATAATTTCGTATATCTGTTTTAAATTTAAGTAGAACTATAAATCTTTTTTTTGATTGAATAAAAGTAGCAAACGAGCGTGCAGGCCACCTGGTGTTAAGTGGTCACTGCAACTCATAGACATCGAGTTGCAACTTGTGCAGTTCCTTAGTTCTATCTGAAATCGCAAGTAGAGGCGTTGCTACTTCTCAGGACTAAGATGGTCGCCTCGTATTGGTAAATGATAAATTTATATTTTGATACTGCGCCGGTGAACTAGACATGGTCTCTGTTAGTGTTAGCGGCCGAGGCAGCTGGACGTACGTATCGGTGTGTTGGTATAATCAACCTATTTAGGTTCCTTCCACGCAGCATGTCCTTGCTGAAATTGTCCTAGTCTTTTTTAACAAAATTCATACACGTGTAATGATATTGACCACGACACCGAGAGCAATGCAAAAACAGAACAGAATCCCTTTTAACATATTGGGACAAACAACTGTGTGCCAGATCGTTAAAAATGAGGATCCGCGGATCTTACGCAATCTACATATATCTCCTTTGTTATATTTATAAAAGTGATGTTTTAGTTTTTTAGAATATTGATCTCAAAATAAAGATGTCTATGATTGATCCTTTGCAATATAAAAATGCCAAATAGTTGATTTTAAGAAATAAAAAATACTCTGGAACTTAATAGTTTTTTAATTCTACCTAATCTTATCTTATATACAGCATTTAATCCTATCAATTGAAAATTAATAAGGTAAAAAATCCTGTACCTCATCTCTAAGTAAGTATACACGTACTCGTTACGTTCCACGTACCGTACGTAGAGAATCATTTCGAAACTTTTGATGACATCGTTAAATTGATGCGACATTTAAACTACTAAGTTTGTAATTACGTGTCACGTGTTGTCGTTAAAACGAATATATCATTAGGAAGACATATAGCGGCTTATGTTGCTATAGAAGTAAGTATAGCGGTTGGGTTACGCCTCTCATTACAGTATATATTCCAGCATTACTTATGTTATATAGTAGGTACTTAGAAATTATTTAGAACAGTCGTTGTTAGGTGCAGGAAAAAGCACATTAGTAGGACCGACAAAGAGAACTGATTTTTTTATTGAATAAAATTAGCAAAATGAGCATGCAGGCCACCTGGCGTTAAGTCACCGCTACCCATGGACATCAACTTGCACCTCCAGGCAGTACCTTAGTCCTACCTGACATTGCAAACAGATGCGTTGCTACTTCTGTGTACTAAGATGGTCGCCTCGTATTTAGTGTACTCTGGCATCCACACCCTCTTTCCGAAACACAATAAATTGCTTCACGGTAGAATTGGGTGTGAAGCTGGTACTTCCACGGGAGGCAGCCTACCACCTAATGAATAAAAGTGGCGTCTTTATAAATATAAAAGGCTTAACTCACGTGTATTTTTCGAAATTGTTCTACTAGACTAGACTAGTTTCAAATCTATACGAGATTCTTGATCAAAAGCTCCCGTCGGTCGTCAGGTCAGCCTTCCGTCGCGACTGAGCGTTTATATTTATAAAAATGTGTAAAGACACTCACGAAAGTGTTAATAACAAAAAAGTTGCGTCGTCAAAATTAGTCCACAATTACCTAAGACATCGCATAACACAGACACAAACACAAACAATCGAGTTCAGAAGCTTCCTCTTCTTTTCAAAAACATCTAAAACTAGGATAGATTATAAGACAATTCTACTATGTTATGTACAAGTTATATTGAAAGCTTCTAATGATCAAAACAAAGCATAGCTTAGCGTCTATATAGGAACCCTTCTAAATATTTCTTGAGCGATTGTCCGAGCTTATTGACCGGAACGTAATTCTGAGGGTCGACTCGATCCACTGACGTTAAACCATTTCATCTTTGAGCTACACGTTTTAGAATAAATAAATAAATAATATATATCTTGGGACAACTCACACACTGTTATCTGATCCCAAACTAGGCAAGTAGGCCTGTGCTATGGTAACCAGATAACTGATAAACATACATAAATATTTTTATATACATATATATATTTTTATATATATTTAAGTAATAGATTTTTTTTAACATAATAATAGTACAAGAATAACATTATTGTACTGTAAAGATGTAAATAAAAACAAATATTCGTGCTCATCATACAAACATTTGTTCTGGGTGGGGATCGAACCCATGACCTCCCGTTTAGCAGACAGGTTCGCTAACTGATTAAGCTGATATGCATATTTAATTTGCACTTTGTAAAAAGTGTGTAGAATTAAACTAATTTCCAAAGTGTGATCCAACAGTATTTAAAATACAACACATTTTTTTAAATTTTGACATACATGTTACATTTGGGGCCGATTTTTCAATACTCAGATAAAATGTCAGACGGCATTTATTCGACAGATAGTAAAAAAATGTATTTCTCAATAGTCAGATAGGTTCTATTCGAAGAATAATTCGCTTGCCGGTGGTAAATGGAATATGAAACGAATTGTAATGAAATTAAATTATACGTTAACTTAAATTGAATTAAAAAATAGAAAGAAATTATCATACCGATAAACAGTCGAATAACTATTCGTTTGGTATTTGACGTTTTATCTGACGATTGAAAAATCGGCCCTTAGACTACCAAATTTTAGTCATATGGTTTCGAATGGACCGTCAGACTGAGATGCAAATATAATTTACAAAACAACCAACGTACTATACTCAACTTATCAACAGATGAATAGACACGAACTCTAGCAATAAACATCTAACATCGCAACTCACCTGTACCTCTGGAACCAATAGATAATTCATTCGAATATCCCCTAACCACTTACGAACCAGCTAACCACAATGACTCAGCCTCAGGGATACTCAGGTAACCACATAAAAACCTACAGGTAGGGAAAGAGACAGAAGATATAGTCGTCTAGCTCGCAGACGTTGCGGACGATTCGTCTCCATTGAACTTTTATAAGGAATGTTTCACAAATGTATTTTATATTACGTATGATTGCTAATATTTATAGATTCATTTTGATTTTATAGAATTAAATAAAGCGTAGTTAATATTAAAATGTACATGTACTCGAAATAGTGATCGAACTTTTGTATTCAAAGACGTTATGCAGTTTTTAATGAGAAAATATGTAATTAATTTTTATTGTGGGCCCCTCTACTTTTATTTTTAGTAATTACATGACAAAACTATTACACAATGGATTTGTAGTTATTCTGTAAATTAGGTTATTTAACTTTTTACCTTTTTTTACATTAATTATTAAAAATAAACTCAACTTTTACTCACTAGAACATTAGTCTCGAATTCATTTAAGATATTTTTCAGGTAAAACATAAATTACCTGTAACAAAAAAAGATAATTTTGTCAAAAAAGTGTGTAATTTTTATATGTTGCATATCTGATAAAACGATACGCAACATTTGACGGACCGAATCAGCCAATGGAACCGTTGTTGAAGAGCTGGTATGTTCATCCTATGAATATCTTATCAACATTTTTTCCATACTCTCTCAAATTACTTATAACACCTGCCTCTACCCCAGAACAAACAAATAACATTTACGATGTATTATTTGAGGTTTAGTAAATTTTAGGGATTGAGGTTTACTTTACCAAATGTTCGAAGTAAGATCGAGCCGGGAAGCGTCTACCCTTTTCTCTTGCGAAGTATTTATTATACTTTGCAGTACACGTTTTTTAGAGTGGTAGGTTAGTCGCCTGGGTAAGTACCACCGCCACACCCAATTCTACCGTGGAGCAATTCATTTTTCGGAAGAAGGGCACGGTTGTCTACTAAACACGAGGCTACCATCTTAGTCCTAAGTAGTAGCGACACATCTATTAACGATGTCAGGTATGTAGAACTAAGGCCTGAGGTTGCTTAGTGGTGTCCGTGGCTTGCAGTGACCACTTAACACCATGTGACCTGCATACTCGTTGCTACTTTTATTCAATAAAAAAGTTCTTATATGACCTTATACGGCTAATAGTACTTTTTGACTTAGATACCTATATACATATTATTATATCTGTAATAACCACTTCAAACAATGGAAACTTTCTTTTTTTGAAAAAAATTATCGTTTAGGTTTACTGCAATACTTTCTTCGTGTCTTTTGAAAGTGTGTTAGTTTTAATGCCATTAACATTATTACATTAATTAGTTTTATCTTACAATCAACGCAAGATAAGGAAATCATCGTTATATTTTGTTTTGTCTGCTTATCGATTGAAAGTTACGGTCATTATTCGCCGATAAAATCACACATTGTCTTTAAGAATTAGGGTTGTTTTTTTGTCAATTTCCAGCAGAATACTCCACAGTAGAATTTTAGGATCCTGTGTCCTGAGTACCATGGACACACACAAAGAAATTTACCCTAACACCGAGACCGAGAACAGAAATCTAAATTGATCAATTAAACTTCTGACCCACAGGGAACCGAACCCAGGTCCTTTCAAATAGTGGCCCGGCATAGTAACCAATACACCACACGGGTCCTCAAAATTTAACATCTAAAACTCTAAATAAGCTGTAAGTATATATTTTTTTTAGTTTTAACGCAGTTTTCTTCACTTCCCTGTCTTAACAATAACAAATATGCAAAGAAGATCCTCGGTAATCTTCAATAGCAATGACAAGTAATATTTGAACTTTACAAACGTTAGCGGATACGACCAGAGATACGATACTTTTCCTGTACAAAAACAAACAGATCTCTATACCGCCTTTGTTTCCGCAAGAGGCGGGGTCAACGACTCACCTGTGCCCGACTATGCCCCACAAAGAAGTAATGTTATTGTCACTTTGACGTACTGAGTGTATTGACCGCTTTTTATGTTCGCGACCGATTCGCTATAGATAACATACGTCGTGTTTCGCATATGAATTCACGGGGGGATGCTAATTAGAACTTTTCGATGGATGTTCAAATATTTGTTTTGTCATTAAGAGTAAACATTTAAACATGTTAGTACATAATGGGTAGATTCTGCAATTTTAAGAATTGCAGTTCAGCTGAAAGCACAAATAGTAAATAAATAAAATAATAAATATCTTGGGACAACTCACGCACGGTTATCTGATCCCAAATTAGGTAGAGCCTGTGCTATGGTAACCAGACAACTGATAAACCTACATAAATATATTTGTTTTTGTAATTACATACTTAAATAGATATATTTTTTACACCCAGACACAGAACAAATATTCATGCTCTTCACACAAACATTTGTTCTGGCTGAGGATCGAACCCACGACCTCCCGGTTAGCAGTCAGGTACGCTAACCACTAGACCACGAGGCCAGTCAAAGTAAAGAATGCTAAGGTGCTTATAAGATTGATATAAGTGAATGAAGTGAATGAAAAAGTCAGTAAGTAAGTAGTTAAGAAACGTTTTATATTTTATGAATAGGTATACAAGTAAAATTGATAATACATTATTAAGAATACGTTAGGGCTATTGGTTGACTAGACCACTTAACAGCATGTGGTCCGTATACTTTTTTAACTTTTGTCTAATAAAATAATAATATATGGTATATTGGACATACGTAAATGTCTTAAAATCGGAAATATGTATGTTTATAATTTTTGCACATATGTACATGCGCACATGTGTTTAAACTAATATTATAAAAGAATTATTCATTGGTTAAAACTGCATTACGCAATCTTTTACAAGCATCGATGCATTGAATAAATTCATAATGATCATTATCATTATAATGATCAAACAACTGTCAAGGTGGACAGCACACAACGAAATGCCATTAAGGGCTTGAAATTTTGAATTCGAAGCCCAAATGGCACTTTAGCCCGTTGAAAATTGAAGATTAAATCTTTACCAAGTATGTCATTATAATTTAAAATGACCCATTTTAAGCGCGAACTTATTAAGTACTAGAAGTACTTGCGTATAATGTTTCTTAGAGTAGCTTCCGTCAAATCAAGTTTATACCTAAACTGGAAAAGTTAGTGCCTATAAATCATAGAGTTAAAGAATATACATGTAGGAAGCTGGCCCTGACTTTATTTGACTGTCTCTGGTTGTAGTGGTTAGCAAAGTTGAGGAAACCAGAGGTCGTAGATTCGATTCTCATGCAGGACAAATTTTTGTGAGATGAGCACGGTTATTTGTTCTGTGTCTGGATGTAAAATTATCTATTTAAGTATGTATTTAAAAATATTTATGTTTGTTTATCAGTTGTCTGGTTACCATAGCACAGGCTCTGTGTAGTTTAGGATTAGATGACCGTGTGTGAGTTGTGAAAAGATATATATTATTTATTTATTTTAGAAGTCAACAATGGCATATATCCTGCCCTAGGAAAAATCCACTGTAACTATCTACATTGCACCTCTGCGCTAGTATAGTTATGTAGGTATATATATGCCTGGAAGTTATACTTTAACATAACGTGCGTGAGATTTTGCACGTTGTTTACGACCGTTGCACGTGTTCGTCGATACTTTTAACGGACGATAGCAGCAAACCCATAGAATTAGATTCCAACTGACTACACAGGTGATGTTTATTTTGATAGACAAGATTCATTCATACTTTCCGGGAATTTTTAGTAATCTTAGAAGTGTATATACTGAGAAACGCGATAATTTTGTGTTTTGTGATGTCCCGTGATTCATAAAAGAATCTGATTCATCCGTAATTTATCTACCACGGTAGTACCACCGCCACACCCATCTCTACCGTAAAACATTTTATTGTGTTTCGGAAGGATGTGGTTGCCGGAGTTCACTACACGAGGCGATCGTCATAGTCCTCAGAAGTGGCAACGCATCTGTTTGCGATCTCGGGCAAGACTAAGGTACTGCCTGTAGTTGCATATGGATGTCCATGGGTTGCAGTGACCACTTAACACCAGGTGGCCTGTATGCTCGTTTGCTAATTTATTCAATAAACAATTATAATAATAACACCATATAATACCTGTATCACATTGCAACATTAAAGTGTCTCAAAATGGCCTCTACGTGTTGGACCTATGTCCCCACGCAAGCCCACCAAATGACCGGGTACAACAACATCAGGCACCCGTGAGGTTTAAAAGAGATACATACCTAATAAAATATATGAGCGGCCAGTCTTCCAGAATGTTCTCAAGTATTAACTTATCTATTTACATAATGTCCGGTCCCAAAACGGGTAAAATACGTACGAACTTTAGTACAAATTATCGATGTATGTGGATAAATAAATATCTTGGAACAAACGGTCATCTGATCCCAAACTAGGCAGAGCTTGTGCTATGGTAACCAGACAACTGATACATAATTTTTTTTTTGTAAATACATACTTATATTTATATACATAGATAACAATACACAGAGACACGGAACAAATATTTGTGATCATCACAAAAACATGTGTTCTGGGTGGGGATCAAACCCACGACCTCCTGTTTAGCAGTCATGTTCGCTAACCACTATACCAAAAGGCCAGTCAATGATTTTAAATTTGAAGATATCAGCGTAAGTACATACAAGGGGTATGTACTTAGCGAGATGGTAGCTTATTTTTTTAAGTCAGAAAAAAAAGTGCCTATTGTTTAAAAACAATAAGTATTGACAAACCAACAGACCGTGATATCGGCTGCATTTATAATAATAATAATAATATAATTTTATTTCGGACAAAAAAGTGTGTCCATATTACAATACATTACATTACAATATCCAAAATTAATTAATTATAATTGTTAGTTAAGCTTGGTTAGTAACAATGTGACGACGACCCGTGTGGTGTAGTGGTTACCATGCCGGTCCACCATTCGAAGTGTCCTGGGTTCGATTCCCGGCGGGGCAGAGGTTTAAATGATGAA
>DWNH01000355.1:0-15889 GCA_018249895.1 Tiana niger
CCGGTGAGCGACTCCGTACTCCATACGTTACACATAAATCACTTCAAGATAATCGACTGAGTCCCACTATCGTGCCGCATTGTTATGATAACTCGTTTAAAGTGTGAAAGCGCGAAGTCCGGGAAAGTGACACACATTCACACAACACAACGTAATGTGCGTTGATGTGATATGTTTGTAAGATTACTTAATAATTGAGTTTATATACTAATAATGGGTATGTTAAGTTAGAAGTGATTTTAAAAAATAAGATCGTTCAACTTTATTAACTGTCATCTACTGTTTCAATTGTTGTCTTTTAAAAATGGATTACTAAACGTAATCGTTAGAAAGCTACTAGTTTTCACACCGTAAAGATCCCGTTATAAAGAACAAAACAAGTTCAAGAGTAGTCAAAAGATATTTTTTATAAGGATTGTATTTGAGTAATAAACGCGTATTGTGCCGGTTGCAACAAAAGAAAGCTTCCACACAATACGGGTCCACGGGGGGCGTCCTTTTTGGATATTTTTCAGTCGCGCTCAATTATCCGTGAAATTGACATCGAAGTATTTTATCATTGGAGTGAGTAGGTAGATGGTTCAGAAACACGTATTTTTATTACTTTTAAGTTTTAATTTGACAAGGAAGTAACAGTCCGGAATCAAATTACTGCTATTATTTTTTAACGGTTTCTGTTGTTTTGCTATTAAAATAAGAATACTTATAATAACATTCTATATAAACCGCTATATAGCATGGTTGAAGGTAGGTATATCTGATTATCTACAGGTGGATAAGAACTTTCTAATGAAAATATTAATTACTGTTAGAGTTATATACTTATAGATAGTTGTATAGATACTCGATCATTTGAAGTTGTAAGAAATCAATTTATAATCTACCTAATCTAATACCTTTAAAACGAGCATTTCTTTTACATACCTAAGTATATATAATCTGAATCTCGAAAACGGCTCCAACGATTTCCATGAAATTTAGTAGATATGCAGGGGGTTTGGGGGGCGAAAAATCGACCTAGCTAGGTTTCATTTTTCGTTTTAAGTAGAATACGAAGGTAGATTTCAAGGTTAGGTATATTTTAATATACATAAAAAAACCGTCATCCAGGTATTTATTATAAAATTATAACTGTTTAATAAACGTGAAATTCGCAGTGGGTAGTTTAAAATCCGCTGAGCGACCGCACGCCGCAAGCCGCAGCGCATCTGTCGTCGAAAAACATGGTGACCACAGTTCAAAAATCAATTAGCAACATCTTTTATTTCCTTTACAATTTTCTGTTCGGCTTTTTATTATTGTGAACTCACTATGAACATGCGTACATTTTTTATTTTGTCTACGTACTTTCCATTTATTTATTAGGCGTTTTATTTAGAAAGTTTTACGGTTATATAAAAATAAACATAGGTACATATTTGTTGACATAATCAAGCTATTGTGACATATTGTTGATACTTGCAAATGTCAAATTTATTCAAGTCGATTAAAAAACCAATACCTTTACACAAATACTTTTAAAGAAATTCTTTATGATTTGAAAAAACCGTAAATTCAGGATATAAAACATAGAAGCTATAACAACATATAAAGAAACAATTAGTGCTTTAGAAAAGTTACAACTATGTTGACAGATAGTGCTTAATAATGCTTACCAATTGCTTACCAACGGTAATAGGTCTATTAACTATCTACTTCGATAGAGAAAGCAACGTAAATTTAATTTATCGTTTCGCGTCTCAACTACAAACCAGTTAACATAAAAATAAAATATTAAAGAAACACGTAACAGTAGCAGCCGCTGAGTAATATTTTTGATGTCTACAGATTACAATCAACTTTTTCATTGTAATAACGACTAGATTGCCATCTAGGTATCGTAAAACCATAATCGGTGACATTATGATTTTGCTTATATCAAAGTGTAAAAAACGTACCTTATTAAGTATGTGCCAATTACAATCTTATATCGATGTTTTTATTATATCAAGTACCGGTTACTTATTAAATACTAATTTACAGACAAAACCCGCTAAACCTCGTCAGTGACGATTTTCATTTAACATGTAAATTATATTTTCGAGAAGTGGTCAATACTTCAATGGTAGGTAGATAATAGATGTATTTCAGCACTTATAACTAAAATAATTAAAAAACTGTTCTTATCTTGACCATGATTAAATACAACCATTTGCAATATCATGTTTCTACATTCGTAACTCGTAACAGGCCAGTAACTTTAACGTTTGTCACTCGGATTTGCAGTGTCGCTATTTCGCACAACACTTTTACTTCATTCTTTTACGACTCACAACACTGCTCGTTTTGGTTTTATGACTACCATAGCGGGGCGCGATGAGGAGAGGGGGTGGGTGCTAATGTAAATGCCTATTTGTATGTTTGCTCAAAATCCGTGTCGCGTCCTAGGCACTCGGCGCATGGTCAATATTTGACCGACTGAATTACCGCTACGAACAAATGAGATGGCACATTTACGGTTCCATCCAAACATCACTCTTTCCTACAACTCTTACTCGACCGATACGGCTGTAAAAATATTTCTTAGTATGTCAACATAACATTTAAAGCGAAATACATCCGTGTTTTTAAAATGCGATAACATTTACATTTCTCGGTATCTCTGTCCGAGCAGGATCTTGCGGATTGCCGGCGAGTGTCGGGTCGTTAATTTGTAACTGTTCGCTTGATTATCGCCTTACGACATCCTTTGCTGAATGACATACACGCTGGAACGAGAAACATGTCGGTGAACGGTCAGCTATCCAAATATAGAATGCGATTAGCATAGTTGTGCGACTGATTGACTACGAATGTGACGATGCGTCGAGCTGGGCTTACGTGAGAATTGTTTTTAACAACATTTTTAAGGTAGATGTAGAAAGAATTTTACGAGGTTCTAAAGAGGAGGTTGACCTATTTGACTTAGTGTTTTTAGGGTTTAATTACTTGTCATGATAAAAGAAGTCAATTACTAGTCAAGGAGCGTTTGCGTGTTAACTAGTCATCACTATCGTACGTACTAAATACGTATGTTGGTATGTCGAGTTTTTCGTTTTGATTTATATCAGAAAGTACTAGACGGGTATTCATGCGGGTTGTACTATTAAAAAGAAGGGTTATCTCAGCAGGTTATAAGCTATAATATACGAAAATTTTGCACAAATAAGCTAGAGGCATATTTTGTGAATTATTTCTGGACAAATCATAATTTCTCAATGCACACACATGGCATGAATAGTTAAAGGTAAACAAAAACAAGCAATGGTTGAATTACTTCTGTTCAAAAATTTACATTTAAACTAACAACTTTTTACAGACAAAAAGATTATACTTGTCTGTATATTTTTGTACGATGATTCAATACCGTACTACCGTATTTTTCATTTAAAGTCAGTCAACTTTCTACATTCAATAAATTAAATATAAAACTATTTATGTTAAGCGGTTTCAAAAGGAAATACTTATTTGTTAATGTGAGTCTTCAAGATATAAACTTCGCACCCACGCCTATGCCTGTGGGCGGAAATCTTATCAATTCTAGTGAAATACACATGTCACAATTAAATGAATCCGGAAAGTGTACACCGCTATAAAATCTATGCTTTTAACGATTACAAGTTATCAACGAAAAGGGATTAGATATCAGGGTTGATCAAACAAGTTGAGTCAATGTTCGCCCGAAATAATTCCCGACATTTGTAGAGATAACGACAGACCAGTTATCAGTTTGCACAAACATGGCATTCGGAGTATGCTAACAACACAGTGCTTCGTCATAATCAAAATGCCATCAAGTTGCTCCTACGCAGGCGAATCGAGTTCACCATAATAGTGCTGTTTTAAAGACATTATGTGTCTATACCTTTTTTCAAATAAGGTAACTTTTTTCCGTTTGGTAATATTTTCAAGTAAATACCTATACATTTGTTCGCATAGAGATATCTAAGAATCATGCGTTCCTTATTAAATGATAATCGAATTGTTACTTTAAATATGTTTAATTAAGCACTTATTACATGCTTTTCGTATAAAGAAAAAAGTTGAACATTTTTTATTAAAGCACTGAAAGTAGGTACCTACGAGTATTATCCACTCCAAATAATAAAAGCAATGATTAAAAAATCACAATACATACGCATACGTGTATGTTTGTACCTACCTAATAAGTATACAAAAAATGCTATTAAGTATAGCTAAGAAAGCGCCAAATCGACCAAATATACTATCTACATACACATACATAATAATACTTATTCGTCGAAAAAGGTCGATGTCAAATGATTTCTATTATTTGGACTCCAGCACACTAACTCGCTGGGCGGGACGCGGCGTTGTTTCTCAGAAAAACATGCTCTCTGATTTCTACTACCTACTATATTGGATTTAACGTTTTTTCGGTCCCACCCAAAAGCGATAAATTCTATTCGGCCGTCGAATTTTATGATCTTTAAACTGATTGCTACTGGGTACAAATTAGCTTGGAATAATTTGAAGCTAAGGCGTATTAGTATTATGGAGCCAATCTCGATGTTTAAATATTTATCTATGCCTGTTTGCTTTATAAGTGCGAATGGTGTATGTTTACTTGTTTACCGAGCTGCTGAACTTGTTTACACTATTCGAAGCGTCCGTATCTCTATAATTACACTAATAAACTGTTGACATCAATCTATTATATTGTTCAAAAAAATTTAAGCGTAATATCACGACGTAAATAAGTTATGGCATTACCAATATGATAATACTTGTGTATTGGACTTGATGGTGCAGTAGGGATGGGGTACCTTGCAGGTACCGCTGCCACACCCACGGTAGAATCGTGAAGCAATTATTGTGTTTACGAGTTATGTTGTGGTGGGCAGACAGGTTTGAATTAATGTTCGAGAAGTTGAAATGCGAGAGGAAGTTCTTAGTTCTCTCACATTTTAACTTTTGTTAGGTGTAAGAGTTTTGGGGTTAGACGTGTATGTCCAAACGCTGCAATTAGGCATACGCCACTAAAATTCTTCAACAGGTGGCCTGCATGCTCTTATTGCTTCTTCATTAATATAAAAAATATTGTTGCATGCATTTATAAAAACTGCGAGGGCACAAAAAGGAATATTTGCTTTTTTTTTATTGATGCCATTTTGTTATTGAATGACGTAATTCTTCATCAAAACAGGAACTGTCAAACAAAGTCTGAACATATAAAGTTTCATCACAATCTGTTCTACTTGTTCCAAAAACGAATTCTAACAAAAGGAACTCACCCGCCGGTGCACAGGTAGACGTGGGCAGACATTCGTATTCAATAATTTGAAATAAGAACACGTATTTCTTTTTATATCCGTTTAAACGCATTCTGTTTAGTTTTGTTTTTGTAAGCGGTCGCTGGATGCGGGCCTTTCATCCGGGCTCTCCATACAATACTGCCACTCAAAAACTGTTCATTGTATTTTAATTTGACCTTTTCGGCGATAATTTATGGGAATCTTTTTTCAGCCGAGGGGAACGTTTACTCAGTCTATTATTGTCGTGGATTATTTTCATTTCTTTGTAATCGATTTAAGATTTCGAAAATAGAATTAAGGGGCCATTATGAATGATTGCAGTAAATCTGTGATGTGTTTGTTCGTCTCACGTTCACCGATTAGGGTTTCTTGTTAATTGTAAACGATTTTATTTTAACTATTTGATTGTTCCGTGGTTATCTTTTATCAATGAATTCCTATAAATTTATTAGAGTAGATACATATTTATGCTTCAAATAACCTTATGCTTATTGCCCCACTGTTATGTTGGTAATTATTAAAAATTTTGATTATTGTTCTCGAAATGATAAAGTAGTAGACATTTACATACCTTGAAATTATTTTATCAATAAGTACTTAATTTACAGGCAATAAATAGCTCCGAGAAAAATTAAAACGGTCTATAATTAAAGAAAAGAAAAACCACCCACTAAGTGCACTTTTTTACACTTCTATTCATCGTTAACTGGTTATGCTATTATGGACTTTTTACGTATTCGACTAAAAATTGCGTTGAGTTTAATTCAAAATGTGTCTGTTATTAAGTATTTCAGACATTTAACGTAAAATTACTGTCCATAAAAATAATTATAGTTATTAAAAATATATATTCGTAGATACCTACTTAGATTAATAACTGGATATCTACTTAGTTATACATACCTATATTTATGAATTAAACAAAAGTTTAAATACTAAAAAAAATTGATAATTATTTTTAATTTAGATGAGTTTTAGCATTTGCCGACATTATAACTACCTATTAACCAGAAAAATGACTCAGTCGTAGAAATAGACAAAAAGATTTTATTTAATCGCACTAAATAGGTACTCAAATGTAATAATTAATTACAAGTCTACATTATCTCAACAGGGCCTTGCATAATAATAGTGGTTGTTACTTATCTATTAGTCGTTATGAAACATAATGAATAATGTTTTCACAGTAAGTAGAGCCGAGCGGATCTTGTAATATCGCGCGCTGTTATCGGATTAGCGCGCGGTTGTCCGAGTCGTATTACGTTATTAAGCGCGCTCGCGGCCGCGGGGACGGCGGGGCCGCAGTCTCCGCGGCGGTACAATCCGGTACATTCACTAAATTCCGGCCACATTCTCCCCGAGCCCGATTGTCCGCAGCTCCATTTACAACGTCTACACTCCGCGCCAGTTCCTTTTACGCTTTTATTTACGCTCCTTTTATTATTTTTAAAGTCCGTTTGTTCCTCGCGCGCCGGCGAGCGGCGGTTATTTATTTTTTGCCGCCCGGCCTCCCGGCGACCGTGTGTTGTTGTGTCCCTCGTTTTATTTTTATTTTCCTGCTTCTTATTATGGAGTTAGTTTTTTTATACTTTTTATTTCATTATTACGAACTTGCGTGTTCTCGTTGCTTTATTTTTATGTTAAGAGCCGCGTCTGTCTTGTTGTTTTTTCATTAATCGAGCCTCACACCGAATTATGGTCATTAAAGGATAATTTGTATTATGGTAATTTGGGATGCGTGTAACTCTTATTTCGTGATAGGAATGTTTTTTGTGTCGAGGCTGAGATTGATGAGTTGTTATAGTAAGTGTGTTTAATATTAAGTATATTTTGTAAAGATGTCTAGATATTTTAAATGCATCTCTCTTCTGTATGTAGGTATCACTTGCATTATGTATCAACCAACTTACAATGTATAATATTCACTTTAAATTCTGATCAGAACAGAAGAGTAGGAGGGGTCATTTCTATAAGGGAATGATAAATAAGAAATAACATGATTCAGAGTTTAGTTCAGTAGAAGGAAAAAACACTGCTTTTAAATTTTTTTTCTGTCTGTCTGTCTTTTTTACACTCATCAGGCAAAAAACTACTAAAAAGGAATTGATGTTTGGTATAGCTGTATAAGCTATAGTATCTACATCGACAACCTGATTCAATATAGGTATAACATAATGGTTGTTACCCGCAGCTTTGTCGTTATTATAAAACATTGAAATTCCACAAAATCCAAAGAAAATTGGGGAAAAAAGATTAATATATACGTACCTATACCTAATTATAAATTCAAAGTAGGTACACATTGTGACGTTAGCTATATTTTCAAAATTAACTCCGATTTAATTATCTACGCTCTAAGATATTACTTCAAAGTTCAAACGTTGACTATTAAAAAGTTTTAAACCTAATGAGTTGTGTAAATGGAAACCAAAAACTAAGTAGGCAGTAATTGCTTACCAAAAATACGTGTTCCTAAGCTTACATTAAGATTTTTTATGTACCTAGGTAATAAGTAGGTATATAAATATTCAGACTTTACAACCACAACTTACTTACTTTCCGTCGAAGAATTTGTTTTAATTATCTAACTTTCATTTAATTAACGTTATTCTTTAATTATGATGTGCTTAGTTATGTAGTGTTCTTAGTTTTTTTTAATGTTATAAATATTCTTGTACAGGGTCCACCGCAGCCCGGCCAACCTATCAAATTTACTGTTGGCGAATCATGCGATCGAATAAAGGAGGAATTCAACTTTCTACAAGCTCAATATCATAAGTAAGTATCCATAAGGCTTTAAATATTTAACTACATACTTATGTTGGAAGATAGTTTTATAAGTACAACACTATATAAAACCTATAATCGCTACCTACGTTACTTACATATTATAAACACAAAAATAGCCAAGTACGAAGATAGAAACATTGTAGAATGGTTCTCAAATTATATGATCAATCAATTTATGTATAAGTTCTAAATGCCAGCCGAATTTTTTGCAAATTTGAAAGATACCAAGGTAGTTACCAAGGTACTTAGGTATTTATAAACTATTTATATAATGTATCCGAATGCTAAGTCCTTCCATCCATCCATCCATCAGTCTTTAGTTGTCCACTGCTGGACATTGGTTGCTAGTTGGCGCCACTCCGTCCGGTCCTGAGCCCTTAGAATCCAGCGGTTTGCCGCTATCTTCTATGCTAAGTAAATACAAAAAACGACTAAAATCTCTTGAAAATGTCTCGCATCTTTTTCGCATACACCGACCTACCTAATCACGTTAAATCCTCTCAACAGGTCCCTCTGAGAAAAATATTCCTCAGATCTTACACGACGTCGACACTAATACGCCACTCGATATACGTTAACAAGAACTACAAATAAGTCGCACAAAAAAGATAAACAGGTTGTTATCAAAAACGTAAGACTTCGCTAAGCCCCCGGTGAAAGTAAAACAGTTAAAGCAGGCTCATCCGGGATACCGAGTCGCTGGGTATCTGGCATCATCCCCTATCTGTCCTTTTGTGTAAACTAAGTAGTTCTTTGCGTTGAAAAAACTTTTGTCCTTTCTTGTTGTCGAGAAAAACTTTGCGACATAACGCAGGTAGACTTAAGGTTGACGTGGGAAGGGTTGTAAGCTTTGTACTTTTTTGGTTTCTTTGCCCACTACTAACTTTACTGTTTTATTTGCAACTTCTGTAAGTCACTCGGTTAAGTTTGGTGAGGACTATACATAGGGACGTAGACTTGAGATTTTTTTAAATTTAGTGCATAAAGGTTTGAGCCGTCTGATAGGATAGTCAACCAATGAGAACGTTTCTATAGACTTCATAAGACTAGGACTGATATGAAATGCAGAGTTAAAATCTTAGTTTGTTAATAATTTTTTTTATTGGATATAGAGTTCTCATCAGAAGTGTAGAAGCCAGACAAAAACTTCGAAAACCCGGACCCGGATTTAGCCAAAACATTTACTCAAAAAAATTTAAATGAATCCACCCCAACTCGGGACACAAAATAGGGTTTAGGTTACACACGAATACTTATTAAACAGGCGGTTGTAAAATAATAATAGTCGAAGAAATTGAAAGGTTGCACCTAACATCGGTCTGCGTCTGAAATGGCTAATTTAATACCATAATTGTATAAAGCCTAAGTGGATAGGTATTCATGACAAGTAGCCTGGAACTATGCTCAATGGCGTGGGTGAGCAATGACAAGAAATCAATCGCGATTACATGCTTGCTACGTCAATGCTTCTTGTAATGCATACACTATGTACGCGACTACATGTTACAGATAGAGCATTGGTAAGTCTTCATATAATGTATAACAGTCAGTCTGCGTTTCTTGTAATGGTACATAGTTAGTTGCAGTTTACCGGTTTTTACTCAAACACGTTAATTACCCTGTTTAAATCTAAGCACTTGTGCCTATTAAAATGATAAGATTGAGAAAGAGCCCCAGTTGATCGATAGAAAACTTTCTTATCACGATTACCACAAACCAACATATAGTTACATCCTCAGCAACACATACACAGCAGAAATTGAAAGAACTTGGCTGGGAGGCAATTGCTTTCACCATATAACCCTGACCTTGTCATCTCAGATATCCTTCTGTTTCAGTCTCTTCACAAAATTCTTTAGGAAGTGTAAGGTTCATATCATGAGAGAACTCATTTCGGACGGAGCGGTGCAGCTGCCAGAAATTTTAGTCTTCAGAATTAAAGCCGCAATTTCAAAATGTAATTAAAAACACACCGCGTTAAAACTAGTTAAATTTTTGGTAACAGGGTATACAAGTATAATATCTATAATCGGATCGGTAGTTATTACATTAATTTCCTTTGTTTCAGTTTAAAATTGGAATGTGAAAAGCTGGCTAGTGAAAAAATTGAAATACAAAGGCATTATGTTATGGTAAGTTTAAATTATCTGTTATAAACTGAAGAATATTGATATTAACTTTATCTTTATATGAATCAATAAATGCAGATACAAGTATTACAAGATGTTTTCGTATTAAATTACGACAAAAATATAAACACGCCTCGTACTTATAACACCCGCATGTCAATTGTCACTGACTAATTTCCGTTGGTTCGAGCCACTTCAAGCCTCGAGCGCTGACAAACCCTTCGTTATTTAGAGATAATCGTTGACATGAATTATGTGTGTATGTATGTCGTAAGTGCTGTTATGAACTGTATTATAACTCTAATATTATGAGAGCTTGTACTCATATTGAAATACACTTAGCATTGAGTTGATTTAGTATTGATAAAATCTATGTAACATACGATTTCTGCTAAAGTTATTTGTTTTAGAAACACTTATAATTATGTATGGACTTGGTAATGTTGTTGTCGTAAATAAAATATTAATATTTATATCTGCATACTAAATACGATTTCACATACCCAAGAATGGCTCATTAAGTATAATACAAATATTTAACGCCCAAAGTGTTGATTTATTGCCGTTAGAAACACGCAACTCTTAGCAATTGTAATATATTTTTATGCATACATTAGCAGTTAACGGCGGACAGATATAATAATTATATCGTTGATACTATGTAATTAGTCACGAACGTTTTGTTTGTTATATTGCCTCGAGAAATACATTATTCATTGGTGAATGAGACGTGTTTATCGTAATTTGTCATAAACATATGTTAAAGAGTCGACATGGGCCGTAAGTGGCACAAACTAGAGGAGACATTTTTCAGAAATGAGAATAGATACTTGGCAGCCCCTAATTCCTGCCCGCCCGGTCCGTTTAGATATGAATCACGATTAAGTGTTGCCAAATCGCTTGCAATTTATTTTAATACGCTCAAGAGAAAATTTTCGCGAGCATTTTTATGTGTCGGAAACACTTCTGGCTGGTTTCCAAACTGCGCTACTGCGGATGTTTAGTCACTCGCCTCCAATGATTTGAGGAAGTTAATCTGTGCCAAAAGCTTTCTATGTCACGCTGAACATTGTAGCGCATACCTAATGCCATCGATCTTGCTAAAACCCGCTATTTATGTTTCAGTACTATGAAATGTCCTACGGCCTCAACGTGGAAATGCATAAACAGGTATGTACAATCATTATATTAGGTATATTTTATTTAATATGAAAAACAATACCGCTAGCCGATATTCAGCTTAATGTACAAAACATGTTTTCACTTTCCAACGACGTCAGAATTAAATTGATACGACAAAGTTTGTAAAACTGTTATTGTCAGGTTCGGGGTGTAGTAATTAGCGGAGTGAATGTTGGGTATTAAAAAAACGTTGTAGCGTAGCGCGTTTGTGGGGTAAACGTTGCTCGTTGTTTGACAGCCCGCTCGGGGCGCCCCGGGGCGAGAGGGCGGCGAGTTCGGGAGCCGACACAATATCGCTCCAACTACCTACTCTTTCTTGAAACACTGTCTAGTGTCTAAAACACGAGCTTACAATAAGTTTTAAAACTGGTCGAGTTTTTCGAGCGCGCTAACAATTTATGACATGTTTGACATTTAACTGTCAGAAATGTAGATCCATACGTTTTATTTATAAATGAATAATACGATTTATTTAGTGTAACTTAGAGTTTGAGCTTGTATCATTTTGTTTGTGGTGATGTTCTCCAATAAAGTATAAATTAATAAAATTTGTCGTTAAAATTATTAAATATTGAATTTACGAACTGTAAATCTTTCTATAGATAAATTGATAACATTATCATTTCAGTGTTTGCTTAAGGTACACAGGTGACGAAAATATAAAACATTAAATCACATTTGCCGCGGTTTCACATCTGTTATGACGGCATTTGTTTCTCTAACATACAACGTAATCGAAATATTATTTAGGGAGCGAACTCCAACAAAAGTTCCCCCAAATATTCAACTGAAGCAGATATAATGTCCCTATCGTTTGCTTTGAGATGCGTTCCAGAGGTAGGGCTATCAAAAAAATCTAAAAAGATTATGTAAATTAGATAGATTAAATGGTAGGTATCTAATATTAAATGCCTGAAAAATCCTACATGATTATCTGTAATAGGAATAAAGTAATATATTAGTCCCAGATATTTATCAGGTAAACAATTTTTCTATACGTAAGGATTACAAAAAAAAACGAAGCAGCGTATGTGATGCAACAAATTAAGCGTTTAATTGTTACGAACGTTCCCGCTTGAATGAGTGTCAATGCTTATTTATTTTTATATTGTACATTTGTACTCGACAGCCCTAACCGCAGACCAACAATGGCTATGGCAACGAATAGATATTACTTTTATGCGCCGGGGGTTCGTACGCCGTGGGGCGAACAGTGGGGGTTCGGTTCTAATCTGTTGATTTTACGCTCTCAACCCCTCTGCTATACGGTTGCCAAATAGAAACTTAATGTTGGGACAAAATCCGGTACAAATTCAATGTTTAGTCTGGACGAAAATATAACTTCGTTTTCGTATATTAGATCTGATAAGCATCATTCAAAGCTATTTAAAAGATTATTATTCATAAAACAGAGAATCATTAAGATTATTTCTCATAATGTAACAAGGCCACAAGCGGTTTATTTTACGAGATACTTATACCAATTCAAAATCCCACGGTTAAACAAAGACTTCTCATGCGAAAATATTTACGGAGCTCGAGTATTTCCAACGTAACCTGGCTTACTAAATTACTAGATAAGCTCACTATGAAGTATTATGTGAGATTTCGCTAAAATATTTACGGGTATTAATCTGGGAGGTCCTAATGGAGCTCCGACCATCTGGCAGCCCTATTGCACCGCTCAATCCCTTCTTTTCATAATAACAATTTTAACACGGTCTCAAAACGGAACCAAAATCAATTTACGTCACTCGAAAGTCCCAACAAGGAACATTCGTTCGTTTCACACATTCATTCCCACGTAGTCTTGTGCCAACTGCTTAATTGGCTTCAAATTATAGCTAACGAGACTTGCCGAGCGTATCTTGTCGCTTTCTATAATATTTAAACGGTTTTAATAACGGATGATTACAATTAATTCGAAGAAAAATACGTCTTCATTTTTCCAATGTTGTAGGTAGTTATATGTATAATTAGGTTACTCGTATTGTTGTGTACCTAACTATAAAACCCCTAGCAGGATTTATTATTAGTAGTCTTTATAAACGCAGGATAATAAAATTATGAGTTTCTTTATAAAATTACACAATAGCGGGGCCGGAGTGAACTTTATTTGTTTAGTCTGGCAAACTAGCAACGAGGGTGATTTAGAAGGGTCGTATTGTTTGCGCTGCGGCGGACAGATGCCGACCGGCTCGATGCGATGCTTGAATGCGCTATTTAGCGTACACTGCTGCGCTTCATTGTAATGGATTATTACATTAGCACTTAACACACTCAGTCGAGCGGCAACTAGAACCCTCTCTCCTTCGCACGCCTTTGTAGAATAGCTTACGAGTTTAATACAATAACAAGCAACTTTTTTGTTTGGAAATTATACTAGTTTTTCTGTTTTGTTGCGTGACAATCGCACGTTTCAGAGGTTAAAAAGCGAAATGAAAGCTATTAGCGACTTTTTATGAAAGTTGTAAAATTGTTTTCTTAAATTAATTTAGAAGAAATAAAAAATAGCCGGTTTTGCTTGAGGCTTATTTAAGGTTTATCGCGTCTACTTCGAGTCAGTAATGTAGACGTGTCCGTAAGGTTGACTTTGTGCCTCCGTAGGAGGTGGTAGGAGGCAGTCGTGACCGCAGCTCAGCGGTCGGCGTGACCGCGTCTAACGCGCGTTTTCCGCTCTTTCTGACGACGACTAATTGCTTAGATTTTCTTTTGTTAGTCGCGGAGCCAGAGCGGAGAGACCGTGCCGAATTACACCTACTTACGCTGTGAATTGATTGTTTCGTCTTTGTGTGGCTACATCGACACGGAGACTTATTGTTCTCCGCCTCGGGCTATTATTCACGCCCGAGTTGACTTGCACGTTGTCGATTATTGCAATAGTTTCCGTATTTAAATTTACAATGTGACTAACGTATAACCCGTTCCGTTATGTTCTTTGTAATAAACCATTATGGATTTAGATCTGTGCATAAATAGATATGGTTGATCAATGTTGTTGATTTCGAATAAAGATAATATCGGGATGACGGCGCGCGTCGCATGGAAGTCAATAGTTGAAGAGCAATAAATTCATAACGGTAGAGTGATTTCATGAAGTGTCACGGATGTCGAGAGAGACAATAGGGTTGTTCGGTTCGCGAGCGGCGCAACTCGGCTCGGTGGGATGTCGATAAAATACTTTGTCGTGTTTTACGAGCATTGACACCCTTGCAGCGCTATCTGCCCCAGTGCACATATTCCTACATATACGCTCCCTGACACCCGCTGGTTATGAAATATCAAGGCCGTGCACACAATGTGTTTTCTATGCAGCCATACCTATTCATTTGTTGTTGAGTTTTTAATGTTTTACATAACTCATTTAGTTTATAAAAGTTACCAAATGGAAATTACCACACGTATTGGTGTAGGCAATCGTTACAATAAGTATATATAATGCATTAAAAAATTTAAAATTTCAGTTAGGTATTCAGAAGTCAATTCCTACTAATATTAGAAATGCCCAAGTTTGTATGTTTGTTACTAAATCTGAAAACAGCTGGACCGATTTGAATGAAATTTGGTACTGAGATAATGGCCTGGCTTAACACATAGAGTAGGTACTTTTCTGAGAGTCTAATGATTGTCATTGACCTATAAGAATTACCCTTACTTTAATTAACTACCTGAAATTGGTTAATAATATTAAAAACACAAATTAGTTAAAACTATACGAATCGTGAAATATTACGTACCTACCTACTTAAAAACACCCAACCAAAAGTATAAAGTACGTACGTTACGCGAATTAACTAAAAACTCTTCACCCTCAACACGAGTCAAATTTATGTTTTAGTATATCCGTGTAATGTAATAATGCAGGGGTTATTGCTATTCCCCGGCAGGCCAGTGATTCCGCCCCTGCTCAAATTATTCATACGCGGGCGGAGGAGTGTTTACCCTTGCATTAGGGTCCGCTCTCGTTGATAAAAACATCGCACGTGCGCTATCCGCTTAGCTACTATTTATAATGAAACAGGGGAGACATGGTATGTCTCTAATCCTGTTTGTTTTCGGCCTCGGTTTTCGAATAAAAAATGCAAGAGCAAATACTGGTGCGTGTAGCGCAATTCACGCGATACATTGAAAGTACTTACTCAGTTAGCTTTACTTGGTAGGTATACCTATTAGTGTGGAATATTTACATCCTTCAATTTTACATATCATCAACAATCCATTAATGTCCTACTATGTGGCAACAGTCGTCTCTCAAAGATGACGGGAATTTATTTACCACGTTAGGCCATGCGCATGCATAAGCAATCCGCTGAGTCAACACCAGAAGGTCAAGAATTAAATCTCTACACTATCACTGCTTAAACAAATTTATTCTAACTATAATGACCGGTGATAAAAAAGAATGGGATTTCCGTGTTCCAATAAAAAAAACTGTACACTATTTGATAGGTGGTAGGCCGGGGAAGTACCACCGCCACACCCAAATCTACCGTT
>DWNH01000356.1:0-15888 GCA_018249895.1 Tiana niger
AGATTCACCAATCTGGAACCATATACAAACTACAACGTAACCTTCTATATAAGAAACAGTAAATCAAAGGAAACTTATCCGTCTTTGAAGTATGTCAACACTACTACTGGGGAAGGAGGTATGTTTTTTTTACTTTAGAAGTTATTTTATTCTTTATAGTTATTAACTGTATGTTTTAAATTTAGAAGATACAACGTTCGTTCATGTTATAAAAGAGTAATCAATAAATAAATATCTTTTTCACAACTCAAACACGGCCATCTGATCCCAAATTAGGCAGATCCTGTTCTTATGCACATATTACATTTTGTAACCCTGCTGAGGCATTGGAATTGATTCTATGTAATAATAATAATTAGTTAATTCACGCACGTAATTCAGTAATTGGTTAATTCAACACACAATTCTAACGAACGACGGTACAACGAAGGGAGTGTTTGTGTGAAACCGTTATAATAAGTTATGTCAATTTTGTAGAACCTTCGCCGCCACTGCGTTTGACCGTTCGTCAGATGATCGGCAGTCGTGTGAGCGTGCTATGGGACCCGCCCGCGAACCCTCGCGGCGTGGTCCAGTACTACACGCTGTACTACGCGCCTCCGATACCTCCCAGCGAGAAGATCGTATACGCGACCGGTTCGCAGTCCATAGTCAGTGTAGTTGTGAACGCTTTCTTCAAACCGAACAAGAATTATTCGTTCTGGGTAAGTATGGGTAATGTGAGATTAACATTTAATAATAGTTGTTTCATTGCATTGTAATTAAACTACTCATAATGGTCTATCTCAAATATATCAGTCTCAGTATCAGTTATTTATATACTAAGGTAACTTATAACACTTGATTAAAGCCATAGCCATTTATAAACATATTATTTCTCTGTGTACAAATAACTCCGATGCGTCCACATTTACTACCTATCAAGGCAATACAAAGTTTCCTGTACTAACAGGTGACAGCAACAAACAACGCGTACACGTCCAAGTCATCGTCAGTTCAGAACATAACGTTCGACGACGTGGGCGACGTGGACGAGCTGGTGAATGTGAGCATGTCACGGCCGGACGAGCGCAGCGTCTCACTCCGCTGGCACCGCATTCGCGGCGTGGAGGGCTACAAGGTGCAGCTGCGGCTGCCGCTGCAGTACGCGAAGCGTGAGCCCGTGCGCACCACTGACAGTAATGTTACACGTGAGTTTTTTTATAATTAAAAGTAGATGGATGATCGAGCTTTGCTCCGAATTTTTTTTGGATTAATTAAAAAAAATTGGCGACTGGACCGGAAACTAGAGACTCGAACGGGGGTCTTCTGGTTTCGGGACCGCCCGATTTCCGCCCGAAATTTACCTTCGTAATCTAATCATATCGTAGCAGTTTTTCATTGCGTGAAAACAGGCATAAAACGACGTTTTCTATGAATAAAATCTAGCTAGATCTATTCATCGCCCCCGCATACACCCCGCATGCTAAATTACATGAAAATCGTTGGAGCGGTTTCCGAGATTCAGATTATATAGGTATATACGAGAATTGATCATTTAAAGGTATTAGATAGATTGTATAATAATATAAATTGTGGGTTTAAACCGTAGTCAGCCACGCTGGTCAATTGTGAAGTGTGTTTGTATATTAAAATACAACTTCAGGCATACAGATGCAATAAGATAATGTACTGTCTAAGAATAAAATAAGAATTCATTGAAATCATAGTCTAAAAATCCTACCAATTGATAAGTCAATGTTTCATATTGCTATTTTGATAAATTGTTTCCTGTTTCAGTGACTAATTTACCACTCGGAGTGCAAATGTTTGTCGATATTATGGCTTACAAGAAGACCATAGTTGGCAAACCCTTCACCATTCCATTGGTCACTGAAGGTTTATCTGATGAAACTCTTAATGTCACCGTAGTATTATTGAAAGAGAAACGGACATCGGTCGAATTGTCGTGGTCGGCGCCTACCACAGCTCGGTACAAGAATAAAGAGTTGGTCTACGAAGTCCATTACACGAATGTTGTGAAAGGCAGGATGATGCCCGGGGAACTAAGTAATGGTAAGTAGATCATGACAGTAAATACAATACTCATTGTACGGAGCAGGTATATTAGGTAATCAAAGAAGTAAAGCAGCTTAGTTCCATTTTAAAGTATATTTAAATACGACGGCCTCGTTTGACTGGCCTCGTGGTGTAGTGGTTAGCGAACTTGACTGCTCAACGGTAGGTCGCGGGTTCGATTCCCACCCAGGACAAATATTTGTGTGATGGGCATGATTATTTTTTCTGTATCTGAGTGTAAGAAAAAATGTCTGATTACAATAGCACAGGCTCTGCCTACTTTGGGATCAGATGACTGTGTGTGTGTGTTGTCCCGATATATTTATTAAACGATAACAAAGTAATATTAAGGCGTCGAACAGAAGTGCGCGAATTTGAACACTCATTTTGTTTCACTATCTGCCAGTAATTTTTGGCAATGGACATTAGTGTGAACAGTAATTTTTGGTATTGGACAAAATGTACTGTGTCGTGTTATATTCCCCATATGCAACAGTAGAAGACTATATTGTAGAATAGTATGCCCGTTTAACAGAAGTTTCTATTGGTAAGTTATAAGTCGTAAAGCTATTTAATATATTGTATTTAAACCTATTATTCAAATATAATAAAAGTTTTTGTAGTTAAAGAAAAACGTTATGCGATATAGTCTTCATACAACAGTTAGTATCGTCTGTTTGAGCTCTATTGTAAAGTTCAATGTTTAATTTTAAAATAATTGGAACACTAATTGTAACATCCGATACGTGTTTTTATTCGAACTTTGAATTTTGAGCGACAGATAATTCCTCAAAATCTAAAACAAAATGATGAAATGGTAATTACTCTTAAGTATAATAATACTTGACTAGGTAGGTGATAAATATGTATACATTACAGATACAGTAATAGTAACGAAGAATACTAGCATGGTGATCGAAGGCTTGCATCCGTGTACGACGTACGTGTTCACCGCGGGGATACAGGGTGGACCCCTGACGCCTTTCAAGGAAATTATCACGCGGGAGAATCCTAAGTGAGTACAAAAGTTTTCAACATAAGTACCATTTCACGAATTTGTTGTGAATAAGTTTAATGCGAATGGTGTGGTATCAACGTCACACCCATTTATACTGTAAAGCGGTGGTAGGGTCTGTAGACTGGAGAAGGACCATGCAATGTTTGCCAGTGGATATGTACTGTAATTATGTTGCTACCATTACTATTTGCCTGAAATAAAATTGTTTTATCCATATCAATTCATATTGGGTTTAGGGGTCCTTTTAGTCGAAAGAAAATAGGCGACGGAAAGAAACACACTACAAATACTTAGTTTAGTAATTGTTATTACCGATCTTATTATATAAATCTAATAATTTGATTATTTATGTAACTTGAAGGTTAATGTTAATTATGTTTCTTAAAAAAAGTTTGTGTAACATTGTATGCCAAGGAGGAACTTGATGTTGGAAGATGAAATATTATGATTGACAAATACTATACCATAAAATCAATGAATGTGATTGTGTTCTTAAAACAGAAATTCAATTTTCAGGGCAGCAGTGAGGGATTTCAATGTGAATATAGATGAAGATAAGTCAGAACTGCAAATTTTCTGGAAGGCCAATTGTGATGTTATCCGCGAACCAGTAGCTTATAGAGTAAGTTTTTACATAAAATAATTTCTTAGAAATAAGCGTCAATTAACTAAAGTTAATCAGGTAACATTATAATGATCCTATCGAAATTAACATTTTGGTAGTAGAATTTGTTTGACACTTGTAGTTAGACAGAAGTAACTAAGTGTGCTATAAATTGCCCTAGATTATTTTGATGATGAGTTTATAAAAATAAAATGATTTTTACAGCTGGACATAACAGAAGAGACACGGGGTAAAACAAGTCGTTACGAGCTGAAACCAACCACTAACTCCTCCCTCGAGCACGTCATAGAGAATATCCCACTCGGTGGCCGATACAATGTTTGCGTTTATGTAAGTACATATATGACAATATTTTTTTATTATTGTAGAAATTTCTAGGATTTTGTAATTGTAGAAGTTATTTTCGACATTGTTCGAGAGACGCGATTATTTGGACGGGAACTTTGGACTCGTTCCAAAGTATTTAAATGGGAAGTTTATGTAATTCTGCCCAAATTGCTGCAAGGATTAAATTTTTTTTTGGTTTCGTTCCCTTTTCATTTAATGTACATTTATTAGTTACGAAACTATCCCGGTTTTACGCGGGTTTGAATTGTTGATTAAAAATTGTCACTATATCTGTATTTAATGTTAAATAATTATAGTTTTTAATTAATCATATATACATATTTATGGATGTTTGGTTTAACGATATTTCTGCAATTTAGTAAGAATTATATTTTTTAGGTTAAATTTGAATTATGATCGAAAACGCTCGCAACTGTTATGTCGCAATGACAAGGAAACTTTCTAGTGTTTACATAAACGTGACGTCATTCATGCTGATTTAATCTGATCGGTGTTTCAATCAATATGGCGGGGAGTTTTAGTATCTTTTGCATTCTGTTCCTTTTATTATAAGTACTTTTGCCTTTACATTATGGCAGACGAAAGAAACGATACGATTATTTACGTTGAATGCACGGACGTCTTGTCTGATGTTCCGGACGAAAGTGAAATAAAAGCAGGGGAACAGGGTTGTGGACTTATGTTCTCATAAGGATGAGATTAGTTAAACTTAACGGCGACAAGTCAAGTACCGAATTAGCGCTGCCGGCGCGCATATATTTTTACTACACGTGCGCACGGCAAAGTGTTAGAATGGTCTGGATCATCCACTAGTTTGTTCTATAATTTGTCGGCAGGCCAAAGAAGTAGAGGCGGAGCGAAGGTGCCTGAGCGTGGTGGGGCGCGCAGTGGCTGCCCCGGGCGGACTGGCAGCGTGGCGCGCTCCTGGCGGACATCTCATGCTCATTTGGCACCACCCCGACCTGGATACCGCAGACCACCGGTATACAACACTTCCCCACTCCATACATTCACACTACGCCACACTGCGATAATGACATCGCGATACATCAGTCACCAAAACACACGCCACACTACACTACAATAAACCACAATAAATTAACAATAGTATAGTGTATATATACTACGTCATGCCATTTCACATTACGTTACTGGCACCACCCCGACCACCGATATGTCGACTGAACGTACGACCGTTTTTGATTCATAGCCATACAATACTACACTACACTATTCCATACACCACTACGCCACGCTGCGATAACCAGTATTACTTCTCAGTTATTACATTATGCTACGCCACCTACGCAACGCTACTCCACGCTACTCCACAACATTTCACACAGCACTACATCCTACCATTCACATGTTCAATAGTTAAGTTGATAAGTTAGTATATACCTACCATCTTACAGACACCTCTTGCGTCCTGGTCCCAATTACTTCACCCGATGCTCACTTGCTGTAAACACTGCAGACAAACTAACTAAGACCTCATCAACTTGTCAAGACAAAGCAATAATAACAATGACACTTTCTTTTAGTCTCAATGTTTTTGAATAAATAATTAATATTTAAATTTTAATTCCAGATTTAAATATCAAGTGATACTATCAGGCAAAGAGATCCCTGAAGATCTGATTCATCCCACGGAGGACATGAAAGTAGTGGACGCCGTACTACCTCCGTTGCTGATGAGTGTGCCGAATGACATAACGGGCCCGCTGTACGTGAGCGTGAGGGCGGTCAGCAAGGACGGGTACTTTAGCGATCTGAGTGAAGTGCACGCTATGGAAATGGAGGGTAAGTAACGAAAGTAAATTGTCCCGAAAGCAGTAGCGACCTTCCGTTCCTTAATCCGTGGTGAACTTAATGGCGGGCGGACGATCTTTTTAACCGAACTACGGGACTTATCCCTTCTGAAGATTCGATCTATGTACGCTTAGAACTTTTAAAATACGCAACGGATTTTGATGTGGTTTTAACATTGCACTGGACATTTAATGTAGATAAAATTTGCTCTTTACAGCAATTAATTATCATTACTATTTTACTAGTCTATTACATGGACAGTACATTATATGTGAGAGTAACATATAAACAAATATGGTCTCATCATAAATCTGCTGTAAAAATTGTGTACAAAGTAGTAGTATGTTCTAATACAGCAATATCATTATTTGCTCTACAATGATTCTTTAGTACCTACATTGCAATTGAGGCAGGACAGTAGTGTTTATAGAAAGTAAGTAGAATTTATATCTCAAATGCTGTGTTTACAACGTCCAGGTGAGGTGATACAGGAGAGCTCAAGCGGGGGTGCGCTGTGGTGGGGCGCGGGCGCGGCGCTGGTGGCGGCGCTGGCGCTGGGCGCTGCCCTGCTGCACGCCGCCCTCAAGCGCCGCCTGCAGCGCGCGCTGCTGCTGCCACACACGCCGCGCTACGACAGCCGCCGCGGGCAGGCCACTATCGACCACGGTACCTATACACACTCTTGACCGTACCCAGAGTAGTAGGCATGGGCAGAAGTAGTAGGCATGTATTGGACTGGCCTCGTGGTCTAGTGGTTAGCGAACCTGACTGCTAAACGGGAGGTCGTGGGTTCGATCACTACCCTGAATAAATGTTTGTGTGATGAGTCATGTGAGATTTCCTTTATTTTATTTATATTCAATCTCTGACAGTACCGCAATTTTACCTTATGTCGTACACAGACACGTTGTTATTCGTTGAGGACTAAGATAGTCGCATTATATATAAAGTGTCCCCCCTGGTTTAGTATGAAACTACCACTATCAGCATGGTCATATAATCATCAGGTAACAACAATAAAACTGACACGAATAGGGTGTTTTTAGGGTGAACTTTAGAATAACTATTCAAATATAACTTTTATAATTTATTTTCTACAGGCTCCTGTGTACTAATTGTTATATTAAAAATATTTTGCATTATTGAATGGTAGATTGATTATGGTCATTAATTTAAAAAACTGTTACACTGACAAATATACAATAAATTGTTTTTCTCATTTATAGTTGTTCGATATGAAATACACATTTTTGTTTACTTAAAATTTATTTTGATATTTTTAACTTTTACAGATGACGACGATGTGCCGCCAATTCAAGGGTTCTCAGACGACGAGCCGCTGGTTATCGCATGAACCTGCAACAAATGACGTATTATATAACCAGAAACACGCAACGTGACATGACGTGTAATGTAACGTGTGTACATGCGCACACATGACATGACATGGCATGACATGTGACATGTACTTTGTGTCGTGTAACCAGCATCTTGTGATTTAACCGTGATCTTGTCATAACCTAGTATTTTTTGTATTTATTTTTATTTATAACGGCCCTTTAGTGGTTTTATCATTATTAAGTTTTTTTTTGTATTCACATTTAATTTTTATATTGTGGTTGTCGAAGCCAGTACTTTTTGAAAGTATTAATATAATAGCTAAATTGATTATTGTAACTAAAATATGTAGGTTTCTCAACGACAACGGTAAAGTGTCGTTATGCGGTTAACTTTTTTTTAGTTACAAATGCTCAGAGTATTATTATGTTACGGTGGGTCGTACAGTTTGTTTGACAAGTGCATTTCATTGAAAGTATTTTAGAAAGTTTATAGTTTTAGAAAACATATAATATACAGTTTTTTGTTTTAACTAACATGCTTTACTGAAGTTTAAAGATTCTTAACCTATTCATTGTTTAACAAAGGAATAATGAATTGATTTCGTTCGTCATATAAAACGAATCAATTAGGTTGTGCTGGTAAGCATTTGTCTAACAAACCGTGTCTGCCCTTAGGGTTTTAGTGTAAGTACGTAAATTATTGAGCATTTCACTTTCTTTATATAGTTTACATTGACGTGTTAACTGCTAAATTAACGGTAAATTGTTATCAATATTAAATACAAATAGAGAATGATATGGACAAAAACTGATAAAAAATTTCAAAGTGAAATGTTAGTAAAACGGGCTGTAAGTATAAGACTTGTTAATTACGAGACAAAAACATTTAATTTTTCTATTCTGTTGCCATCTTTTGATTACTTATTGAATAGACAATATTCTGTTTGATTATAGTAATTTATCCTTTTCAATTATATAAGTTCGACACCAAAGATCGTTGTATAAAAGTTAGTACAATTATGTAATATTTATAGTAAATTGTGTTGAACTGTTAAACGTAAACCAGTAATGTTTCACTTGGTAGATCTCGACATTCCCAATGTATAATTGTTTGAGTAGTTTAATTGTTTAGTTCCTATAACGAATTTTGTAGTTCTGTGTCAATAAAAAATTCTGATAGTCTTCTGTGAATTAGTGTGTAAGGTAAGAATTTAGCATTTGAAAACAAATATTTTAGTATGTGGCGAAGACCTATAAAATCAATGTCTTAATTATTATCAAATATGAATCAAGTATGATTATTAAATTCAAATAAATTATCTACGAAAAGCTTTTTGAGTTTTATTGGAAAAAAGCTTATCCTTTTGAAATTGTAGAATAGTTTGAGGGAAGAATCATTTTGAACAAGACAATTTTACACCAAATTTTAGTCATCGATTCCTTATCTCAAGCAGTAAAGGAGTATTCAGGTAATTTAATGTTATGTAGACACTGCAGACCATAGAAATCTACATCTAACGTGAAGTAAAGTAGTACTAAAACCCTTAAGTTTGTATTATTATACACGCCTCGCTATTTCTGAGGTCTAAAATGGTCACCTCAAATAAAAGACTACCGGCCAACATACTCTTCTGCTCAAAAACGGTAGAACTAGGTGTGACGGTGGTGTTTCCCCTAGTTTACTACTAGCCACTAAATACTACCTACCACACTTGTTAGTACTAGCAATTGGCAATAGCACGAACTGTCGGTGTAACATACGATTATGTGTAATCTCTTATTTTCACAAGAATCATGCTTGGTATATTCTCTGAAATGTTTGATTTGTTAGCCTAGTTTGAGTAAATGCGGTGAATATGGTTTAATTGTTAAAGAGGATACACTTACTTAATTTCCTTAAGAAGGTAACTACAGGATTCGTAAGCTGGCTATATTTCTGATGACCCAGTCACGAGGTGGTAATAAAATGATTACGTCTTCACGCCAAACGGCTACTCCAACGGTTGACCAGCGTTCGGCTGTCTTGCATAATAATGGACCGCCTACACCAGTCTAAAATTCAATCGTTTTTATAGGTAATAAACAATAAGTGTTTTAATAAATTAAATTGAACAGTACAGTTTTGTAAATTTAACACAAAAAGAAAGAAAACTAGATTCACTATAGTTTTGTAACTTTTAACAAAAAGAATTCCTGGCGGCTCTCTTCGGTAAAGTTAAGAGGTAAAACACATACGTCTAAGTTGTAAAACAATCTTCCTGTAGAGGCATTTCCGGGAAAGAATGCTATAGGTTCTTCAAAAAAGGGTGCTAAAACAGCTCACGCTACTCCGTGTACTTAGTAAATAGTAAATATTTATAACATATACATACATACGTCGAACATTGACCACAGCACCTGGCTACATGGAATCTGAATATTGCCTTGACAAAATATATAAGGTCTGTCAAGAGGCGGAATGCCAAAACAAAGTAAAAAATTTGGCGCGTTTGATTTTTGTTTCGCTAGGGCGGAAAAAAGGAAAATCCGCAGAGTGAAAAAGCTTAAATGAACTTTGTTCATCTCTAACACTGCCTTAACCTTAGGAGTATTATTGTTTCTCATTTTTCCATATTTTTGGTGAAAAATCTTCATAATGTATCGAATTTCATTATAACATTTTTATTACACTAATTTTGGTGGGCAGGAAACTGTTTTTTATTTTTTGTTTCATTTTTAAATTGCTAAACCATTAACGGTATTAAAACCAGACAAATACGAAAATTGTACACCCAATTACTACTTTACATATAAGTACTATTCAAAAGACTTTTCCTCGACTTATTATTATGTTGTAGTGGGCGTTGTCGAAGGGCGTAAACTGTTGCTTTTTGTTAGTTTGCAATTTCGTAGCGTGGTTGTAAAGTGTAATGTTCAGTATTTACTTAACATGTATCTAAAGTAACATAATAACGTTATAGTATTTTATTTGATACTCACTTATTTTTAAAATGAGAGTATTAAAGTGTTTTTATTTACGCCAAGTTTTAACATAGATAGGTAGGTATCCCCATACCGCCGTGCCTGTCCGGATTTATAATGTACGATAGAAACAATCCTGTTAGTAGGTAAGGCAAACTTTATCTAAACTTAGCTCCTTGTATGACCCAACTTTGCTTGAACTTTTTAGCTTTAAACAACTTTTTACTTACAACTGTTCCCCTTGACTCCACAGCGGCACAGAGCGCGTCGTTCACTTGAAGTTTCGAGAGTCGCTTGTTGCAGTTCAAAGGGGAGAGTATAGAAGCCCGTTGCCAACGCAAGTCTGAGCGCATCTCTGGAAAATATATTTTTATTATAAAAGTAGATCTAAAAAGTTTTGAAAAGTAGAGAAGGATGTATTATTTGTAGTTTTATTGTGTATTTACGTTTCGAAAGTAATCTTACTTCATCTGTACACAGTTATACATAATATAAGGTCTGAGATTAGAATTTTAATCACAAGACTGTCACTGGACTTGGAATAACCATTGTAATATTATATAAAATATAGCCAGAAAAGTAACACGGTAAAAATTGGTAGTACCGTTGCTCTTTCAATCTGATCTTCATCTGTTTTATTTTTTATATCAAACTTCCATCCTCGCACAGCCGTTATTATTAATATTAATATAACACCATCATCGTTATTATACCGTTAAGAATAACCTAACAGTATTATTTTGTCATCAAATAGCCGGCGGGCATTGTACTGATTGTAGCAATACAGCCATTGTCAAACACACGCAACATAATATCGCATAATGTTAGCTAATGTAATGTAACGTACGAGTACCATGTCCGCGGAACTGATCCACGTAAGTACTCGTATGTTAGCGCGTTAATGCCGATAATGTAAACATGTTTTTGATTCTTAACGCCGCCACATCTTTGAAATCTTGATAGATTATTACAACTTTTTAAACATCTGCGTTAGAGCCTATGTACATGTGGTCGATAAATGATATGTCATAAGTTGTTAAAGGTCTTCGATTGATAATTGACATTCTTTATAGACAGTACGTGAACCGAGACAGAAATCTTGAAGTGTAAGTATAAATAGATATATTTTCACAACTTAAACACGGCCATCTGATCCCAAATTAGGCCTGTGCTTTGGTGACTAGACAACTGATAAGCATCAAACCCGTGACCTCTCGTTTAGCAGTCAGGTTCGCTAACCATTAAACCAAGAAACCAGTCAATCTTCAATGATAAAAGTATAATCAATATTTTTCATGTTTTCTGATTAAAACGTATAATGACTACTACTCCTTCCGTTATTTTTTCTTCTTCGATAGCATTATATTTATCTTAACACTTACTTTCATCGTATCCACCCCATCCAACGAACACACAGTCATCCATAGACGGTAGGTCCAAAAGACAAGTTGGCTGGACCGTTGCATCTAATATTAGCGGTAGCTTCCAATGCTGAAATTATGAAGTCCAATATTTTATAAAGAGATAATTGTACCAATACAAAAAACAATGTTTCGTGACGAACACTTACTAAGAGTGCTAAATTTAATCCGAAATTGTTTTGTGTATAATCTGTGTCAAAATAAATGGAAACCATACGACGCTGTGAATGTGTCACGTCTTCATCCATGTTTCGAACTCCTGCAATAATACTGATCGCTCCTGGTGATTGTCTAGAAACCAAATTATTAATTTTTACCAATATTTTAAAGTTTCCCTATCTATATATATAATTCCTTAAGAGATTGCCTGTCACTTTTATGTCTCTTATTGCAAGCCCGGAAGACCATGTTTAGGTAGCTGTCCTTACATCTTGTCGTATGTTTTATAGACATTTGACAAGGGTTGAACACTAAATCATTTCCCGTTGAAGAATTGCGGTGGATCCACTAAACCTTCCCCGGTTGTGGGTACCTCCCGTGCCGCGCAGAGCAGTATCACATAAAAAAGGTTGCGGTCAATATCTTTTCAAAGAAATACAAACCCGTAAACACAATCTGCTGCAGTGACAGCAACCCGAGCATGGACAAGAGTTGCATAACAGAGTACATTCTCTGGACTTTTTGTCAATACAACTAACATTATCCACGGATGCGCTCCAAATTCCACGATTCCTTCTTCTTTGCCTGGAACAGTTGTACAT
The DNA here is from genome assembly GCA_018249895.1 of Tiana niger. Taxonomy (NCBI): domain Eukaryota; kingdom Metazoa; phylum Arthropoda; class Insecta; order Lepidoptera; family Hesperiidae; genus Tiana; species Tiana niger. The sequence goes on from DWNH01000356.1 coordinate 12,345, forward strand.
AAGTATATATTTAAACAACCTGCCTATTAATTTCATAATATTAATACTTAGGTACATTTATATTGACAGTTGGTACCTACCATTTTCGCACTTAATAAATTTAACAGTTTTGCTACATTCATTGAATAGTTTTTCTTTTATACTTGTCTTAAATATATCATCTTCATAGTCCTCTTCGGAATAATTTGTTAGTTGTTGTGGTTTATTTTTTATGTCTGACCCATTACTATCACAGTCTGCATCAATATCCGGCGTTTTACGAACAAATCGGTTCTTATTTCGCACCAAGTTTAAAAGTTTAAATCCTTGCAGGACTTGAAAATCTGGATTTGAATGAAAACTGACTGTTTGGCTTTGCGGGGTGCGTAAAGAACCCTTTGAAGTTGTAGCAGTGAGTTTTGAAGGTCTGCGTCTTTTTGGCTTTGGGGGAACCGACGTTGAAAGATGATCTATAAAAGAATAAAGTTAGGATATATTAAAGTATCCTTATTTATACTATGGCTTTAGGTTCTTGTATATACCTACAGTAGTTTAATTTGTTGACAACTGGAATTCGATGACATGAATTTATAAAGAAGTGAAATTTGCCTTCGTTTTAAGAACTGTAAAGATAACTTTTAGGCATACATATTTCATCACGATGTTTTTCAAAACAAAACGACAATATTAGGTATTAAGTTTTATAATGGGCCTATATATATATTTAAAAAAAAATCTGAGGTGCATGTTGGGATTGTTTCTAAATAAGTAGACTACAGCGTCAAGGTACTATGTAGGTATTAATGTTTTATAATTGGTAATTTTGATATTTAGATAATTGATTACTTAGTACAAATGATTACCTAGTCTAGGATCAATATTTGAATAACCCAATGATGATTCAAATTCTTCTTCAACGCTGTCTGAAGTATCATAAGAATATCCTTTATTTTTATTATGCGTCCAACTTGTTTGTCTATGGTCAGAGTAAAGACCAATTAACCCAGGTTTAGGTAATTCCACTGTATAATCATCACCATAGCTTAGACTTCCATCGTCATACCCCGAATCAGGATCTTGATACATCGGTATATCTGGATTTCTTATGTTTGGATTTTTAATATTCCAATATGGATCAGAGTTATATTCTTCAGAAATTACAACTTTTTGCGTTACTTTCTTGCGCGGCGCTGATGTTGTTCTTATCCGTTGATTATCAAAACCATATTTGCGATTCATTAAAGTTTTTCTTTGCTTTAATGACACATTTGTATCGTTTATATTAGATCTCTTTTGACGTGAAGTGCGCCAATCAGTATCAGGGAATACTATATTTGAGCTAGGAGTAGTGCTTATTGGAAAAATACAGCAAACTGTGCGCTCATCAGATATAGTTTCTAAAATTTCCGATCTGAAAAATTCGTAGTGTACCTATAGATAAAAATGTCTGATTTCTTGAAAAACTTATCAACTTATCATTTGAATTTTGAATTGGACTTACTTAATATCTGGTGTATATAAGGTTCCTTTGTTAAGAAAACATTCGGATTTTTTAATGAACGTGCAAACATTTTCGGGATTTAATTGATCCTTTTCTATCGTCGGGAAGGTATTGTGTGACATCATGTTTTCTGCAATTTTAACTTCATTAACTGGTCCTGGTTTCCTATTTGAAGAAATTTTTTCAGCTTTTTTAGTTACATTTTCACTGTTGCTCCAAAGTAAGCTCTGTAAGTTATCATCAGGAAAAATAAATCTAAATTCATCTACATTTTGATTAGATACATATTTATTCTCACTATCGAATTTTTTTGAATCTTCCCAAACTTTATTATTCTTGTCTATATGAACAATTTGATTAAAGAACTTTGACAACGATGTTTCATCTCGGAAATGTATCGCGCTCGCTGAGCCGTTTTCATTCTCTATAACTTTCGGATTATTTTCTAAATTTATTCCACTATCTTCAATATTATCTTTGAAGACAACTTTGGCAGTTTCGTCTGTATCTAATTCGTTCACATCGTCGAATTTTGGAGCGTCTATTGTTCCATGTTTTAGCTTTGTAAGGTCATTATTTAACCACCAAAATTCACCATTCATTTGACAGGACACTACATTGCTCACGATTAATAAAACTGTAACTTTAGAAAACATATCGGACACAACACTCTGTTTGCAGCAAAAGTTGAACACTGAGTAAGTCTATTTAACAGATTTAACGATTTAAAATGAAAAAGGGCAGGATGTTGCATCGAGTGCATCAAATTATCGGGTGATTTTCAATTATTTAGATGTAGTTAGCGTGTTGTTCACGATAGTTATGATCAGCAATCCAAGCGCGTAGTGCTTGCACACAGCCTGTGACGGACAATTTGCGGTCAATTACTGACCTCTTTTCGTTTATGCTCAGATTAGTACAGTTTCATTGATAAATGAAGTTGCAACAGAAGTATAATTAGTATGGTATTACCGCTCTCTTGCTCGGTATGCATATTGTGGTATAATGATTTTTTGATTTATTGTTCGGAAGAAATAGCATGGATGATGGAGTCTCTGGAATCCATACTTAGGACCAACCACTATCGGACTAAGACGGTCGCCACATTTATTTCGAAACAATAAATTATGTCAAATCACAAATGATTTGACAGTGGTACATTTCCGGTTGGCATTAAAAATTAATGAGAAAGGAAATTAATGAGGAAAAACCGTCTTTTCCATTTTAAAAGACTATTTATTCTAAGACAACCTCTTGAGTAAGTGCCTCCTATCTTTTTAAGTACAAGTTTACAAGTTATTTACTAGCTAAATACGAGAATTAATGAATTAACTAGCTCTACATACATAGCAACTTTTTCTCATTTGAGAAGAGACCCGTGCCCAACAGTAGGACAATGATAGGTTGATGATGACATTGCAACTTGGATTTGCGACCTATTAACTTAAAAACCCATAAGTAGATAAAAATATGAAACTAGTAGGTTTGGGGAAGTACTACCGCCATACCAAATTCGTGAAACAATTGATTGTGTTGTATTGTTCCGCTAGTTAAGGAAGAGGCGGCCATCTTAGTCCTCAGGACTAGCGCCTAAACAGAGATCCTAAACAGGTTTACTCTCAGGTAGGACTGCAATACTGCCTGGGTTTGAATATAAATGTCTGTGCAATATAGATACCACTCAACATCAGGAAGCCTATATACTCATTTGCTACTTCTCTCCAATTAAAAAGAACTCATTTTGTACTTAAGCGTACGTTTGTGATATAATTTATAAATCTAGTAGGTAGGTATGTTTTATGCATACACAATTCTTGCAAATTAATCAGCACTGTTTATGGTACATAGGTCGTAACCTTAATGTTTATACCGAGAAACGAGCAGACGTTCTTTTATTATAGTTCATTTATTCTATACCTAGTTGTATAGATACTTGCAGTTTTCGAGCCCGCGTATGACACATGTATGTATATACATATAATAATAATAATAATAATAATAACGCTTCACACTCATAGCCCCACACTAAGATTCTAGGATCTTGTTTCGTGGGTACCATGGACA
>DWNH01000357.1:0-15877 GCA_018249895.1 Tiana niger
CGCCGGGAATCGAACCCAGGACCCTTCGAATGGTGGACCGGCATGGTAACCACTACACCACACGGGTCGTCAATGTATTGTAAACAATAGTTTCCGGTGTGTAAAACTTGATATTTTTTGTTATCATCTGATCACATTGGGCTGTATAATATACATATATAATACAATTTTTATTTGTGATCAAATGTTCACATTGGTATTTAATTCAAAGGTATTATTTAATAGAAAACCAACAGTTTACATAAAGAAAAAGCCATCTGATCCCAAACTAGGCAAAGCCTGTGCTATGGTAACCAGACCACTTATAAACATACATAAATATTAAATACCTATAGATAACCATACATCCAGACACAAAACAAATATTCGTGTTTATCACACAAACATTTGTCCTGGGTGGGAATCGTACAAAAACGATAAAAACCATAAGTATCGTTCGGGTTTTCAAAACAACATTTTCAAAATTAAAACCAACGATTAGTAAAATTACATTCCCTTTAATTAATAATACTTACGACGAAAAAATACAAAAGCTGCAATAAATTGAACAACTATTATTAATAATAATAATACAATAAAATCACTACGACAGCGAATGTGATCTGTAAATTTAGTCTTACAACGAATAAAATGCAATGAACGCATCATAAACACGAATGGCCACGCGGGACAGCCACACCACGATCATAAAACACATGGCATTAACAGATTTATCTACGGCAAAACAGATTCAACAAAAACGGCAGTGTCCGTCAGAAATAATTTGACAGAAAATATTTTTTTGTTATTAATGTTTTTTATTGAATAAAAGTAGCAAAAAAGCGTGCAGGCCACCTGGTGTTAAGTGGTCACTGCAACCCATGGATATCCACAACTTCAGCCAGTACCTTAGTCCTACCTGAAATCACAAATAGATGCGTTGCTACTTTTGAGGACTAAGTTGGTCGCCTCATATTTAGTGAACAGCCTACCATCTATCGATGTAATTTGTGTTCAGTGACGTAAAAAACATTTTCTATGTACAAATATATTTGTTATGTTTCTAGTTTTTGTCTTTGTTTATTTACGCCCGAAATTATTATACAATCCACAGTTGGATATCACGATCGATCTGAAGTTATACACGATCTGTAATATAGACCGTTCTGTAATCTGCATATCTATATCATATTTTGTCAATTTTAATATTATATTTTTTCTTTGACGCGTGAACAGACTTTCTCACATATAGATTACAACCTCCGGATAGTTAAGCACCGTCCACCGATAGATAGTTTACGGATAGATTGAATATTAGTTTCGGCTGTTAATGAGTAGTGTAGAAAAACGTGACATGACACGTGACTTGACGTGACTAGCGTGCTCAACGCTAGGTCACTTAGGGCTCTACACGTTGAATAGTGTATCGTGTCAAAATCTTATATCTAACCTATTGGCCATCGATAACTGTTGTGGCTGACCCGTGTAAACTTACGAATGCAATATATTTGTAGGATAAAAACGAGATCTTAATCGAGATACATGGTTATCACAAATGAAGCATGCAGTCTTAAATCATACGAAGCTAACAATATTATGGTATCACAAAACGTAATACTGGACACGTCACAAAATGCAAAATATCACACGACAATTAACATATACATATGTATAAATCTAAACTCCTCTGTTCAAACCAACACGATCTAATCCCCACTATCCCCTACTATCCCTCCTATCCCTATCCCTACTAAGTAATATTGTAAATGCGAAAGTAATTCTGTCTGTCTGTCTGTTACGCGTTCACACTTAAACCACCAAATCGATTTTGATGAAATTTGGTAGAGAGATATGTAGATGGGACCCTGGGGACGGTTATAAGTAATTTTCCAAAAGGGGGAGGGGAAGGGAACGCGGGTGAATCCACGGGCACAGCTAGTATTCAATAATAATCGAAATTCATTTCCGAAAATTATGTTTCCGGCGAAAGTCAGTTTGAACAGAGTGCAATCACATAATTAAAATTATATTGGTATATAAGTAAAAAATTAGAAATATAAAAAGACACGGTTGTTTATGGAAGGCACTTTTTGAGAAGATAAACAACCGATGAAAATTATAACTCGATTATACAGATAATAAAAATCATAGTAATTACTTAACTAAAAATAAGCAGTGTAAAATTAGTTACGCTTATTTCTTATAATCTATTTCGTCGACTTTTAAAACTATTCAGTGATCATGACTGAATTATAGAAATCACATAATACATTTAATTATATTTGGACGTTATAGGCAAAAACATAATTGTGATTTATAAAAAAACTGATCAAGTCTTTTTGCGTATACAAAAATTCACCTTAGAAAATTTAATTGACAAAAATATTATTATTTTCATTTCAACCACAGTTACTTGTAACGAGTATATAATGTATATTATGTTAGAAGTCTGATCACAATTCTTACTTAGCGATAATACTACATGATATGCTATACTACGATAAAAGTGTAAACATTGACATAGAGAAAATAGGCATAACTATACTGAGCTATAAGCTATTGCTATAAGCGCACTACGTTCTACAATATATTGAAATGCGATAAGTCTCTGTAAAGTTTCAACTACACAAAGCAACAAACGGAAAGCGGCTTAAATCTCCTTGTATGTATAAAAAATTTCTAAATTTGCGTTTGTCATAAAAAAAATTGTAATAAACTTATATTCAGTCCTCTTGCGCATAGTTTTAAAAGGGTAATAAGGCTAAAAACATTTATTATTGTCCATACATAAATTACGTCACACGTTAAGGGGGGGAGGGGGTCGACGAAATGTGACTAGGGGCTTTATTATTATGATTAATTGTTTATTGTTCCTTTAATTATTAAGAATTTTTATTTATGAATTATATAAAATATTTGACGTTATGTTGAGTTTTAAAACAGCTATTTTAATCTAATGATTTCTACAAATAAAATTGAAAAATGTGTGACGTCACACCACGGGGAGGGTTTCCACAAATGTGAAAAGGACGAGGGGGGAGGGTCTAAACTCGTAATACAGGTGTGACGTAATTTATGAAAGGTCTCTTAGTAAATTCCTAGTATTACGAAAAACGTCGAAAACATTAAGAAAAGTGCAGTAAAAATATTACATTAATAAATGATATACCTAATAAATCCCGTACGCTTTCCGCTTGTTTTGATTCAATTTGAACAGAGTTCAAAATTGTGACACTAACAACTTGTGTTTATCTAATAATTGGTGTAAACACTATGAGCTACCAAATAATCATAGAGTGGTGTTTGGGAAAACGGATTTTGGGGGAGCGGGGTGGCCACCATCTGTGTCGGTGGGTGGTTACCATTCTCCTTCCTCGCCTCACCATTAGCTACCATCGGCCGTGGACGAACGCCATTAGCGACGGGCGATTGGACGACCTTAAGTTCCTTTTTAGCGCTCGGTGGATGGCTGTGAGCGACGTTCGCCTTCAACACCTCTAACTTATCCGTGATGATGAGATGGGCCTTGCACTTCCACTTGGAGCCGTACGCTGTGCAGCTCCAGCGGTGCGCGTTGGTCCTGGCCTTTAGATGCTTGTAGAATGTGAAGTTGTTCAGGCGAAGGTTAACTCTACCGTTCGGGCGTAAGTAGAACTCGACTGAGGGGAAAAGAAAACCATTAGAATCTTGTATGGATAGCATTACAAAACCTTACTAAAAACCAAAATGTAGGTATTATAATTTCAGAAGCAAATGTTAAAATAAATAAAAAAGTTTAGTTCATAATAATTTTATTAAATAAAAATGGAGAAATGAATACTGCAGGCATACTGAAGTAGTTTATTAACGAATAACAACAAAAAAATTATATAAACACTGGAATGGTCAAAAGTTAAGTAGGTATAAGACATTTGATTTAGACATACTTTTAATAACTATAAGAACGTGTCGATGTATGTCGATTCAATAGCGTAAAAAGTGTAAAGTTTATTGATACAAATAAATATTTATTATGCTTATAATCACGCGATGAACATCAATATAACTGGATGGATGAGGTTAAGAGACACATAGTAAAAATTTAACGGCGCTAGTTAAATTTCAGTTACGATAGACTGTGTCTGTTTTCTATACATTATCCAATCTACAAAGCGCTATATTAGCGTACTAATTACTACACAAATAAATCATTCACTATAAAATTAGCACGCTAAGTGACTTAGCACTCTGAAAATTGGACAGTATGTTGTTGCCAACATCCGTCAGTCCACATGGTTTGTAGTAGAATTAAAAAACAATATAGTCAAGAAATTAGAAATCTTAACACACACTAACAGTATTAAAACTAATATAACTCTAACTACTTAGAACTATAACATAATACAAAATCTTAGAAATAAAGTAAATATAATGTTTACAACATGATTAAAACCTGTAATATAAAAAAATAGACGCGCTTACCAATTAATTTATATAATAAAACATTATGCCGCCATATTTAACTAATTTTGACTAACTTGCCAAGGTGTTGGAACGTGTAATTAACTGAAATACAAAACTTAACTTAGACGCCAAATTAATTACAGAAATGGAAATTATATTATTTTTTAACTTAGATGCCAAATTAATTACAGAAATGGAAATTAAATTATTTTTTAACTTGATGACAAATTAGTTACAGAAATGGAAATTAAATTCTTTTTTAACTTAGATGCCAAATTATTTCAGAAATGGGAATTAAATAATTTTTTATTGTTACCCATTGTTATTTTACACAAGTTCGTATCACAATGGCGATATTAAATGTGTTAGTCCAATTCTGTACATTTATTTAACTATCTATTAGTAACTTTAGAATTCATTTATGACAGTAGTCTAATTTAGCATTTATAATTATTGTAAACCATCTCTAGAATCCTACGCGTCCTTGCACATCGGATATTTTGCAAGACAACTGGCCGGACTCTTTTAGTGTGTTTTTGGTTGCCTGAAAAAAAAATGTCATGCAGATATTAGCCTCGTATTCATTGGGGACAACGTTAATACATTCCTAGAAATCCTACACTAAAAACGTTGTGATTGTCACAACAAATCCCATAAAAAATATATTTTTTTAACACCCTTCCATTAGTTTCACATGTATGTATGTACATACAAATGTAACGGAATCTTTAAACATTAATTTCACTCACTTTCAGGTCTTATATAGGGTAATCTATTTTAAATTATACGCTTTATTTAGTCCTAATATCTCGGACGGTTCTTCAGAATCGAGTATGAATAACACTAACTGAGACATTCACTCAGAATCAAGACTAATATAAGCTGCAGTAGTTGAGTGTGTACAAGGGAACAAACATTGTTCTTCTTTTTCTTCTCCGCCATAGTTAAAAACTAAAAAAAGAAATCTGGAAACCGGTTGACCTTGCTGACGTCAAAAATCTGATGATAACTCGATTTTCGATAATCGGGGTAAAATCAATAACTTCCCTATTTTTGAAAATTTTCAATTTTCTTAGCGGGATGTTCAAAATACACACCTCATGCTCTTGCTTCATCTTTTTTCTCCTCTGCATGAAGTACGTCGAAGGTGCGTGCGTGTGTTCAGTGTGGGCTCTGACCACAGTCATATTATTGGCCACATGAAGAAAGGCTCTACAGGATCTGGAGCCCATCTGCGTGCAGCTCCACCGGTACCCCTCACGGAGTAGCTTGTGTTGGTAGTACGTATAACCATTGAGCATTAACAAGTCCTTCCCGTTTCTGCCTTGGACGAGTAGTACTGAAAATTTATTGTGCTTTACATTGTATCAGAAATTGGGGCATAAAGAATTGGCTGATGACTGAACTTTATATTTATAAGTATGAGCCTGTGAAATTTAGACACATTTTAGTGCTTTAAGAACTCAAAAGCCGGAGTTAGAACAGCGACTTTGGTTACTTTGAAAACTGAAGAGCGAGATAAAAACATGGTACCGGTTCAAGGTATTCTCTAGCTCAAAATGATATGAGTGACATCCTTTTGTTTATATGATGTTCGTTCTTTACGAAAGCGGAGCGAAGTCACACCCATGGAAGTGATAATTTTGATGATTTGACGTATAATAAAAATTTACTGTGAGGCTTATTTACATAAATTTACCTTGAGCCCTTAGTATTTCATGTATAATTTACTCAAATAATTAATTAATCCCATAATTAAATACTAAAGTTTTACAAAAATGGTGTGCACGCAGATTTTACTCAAAAAATAAAGTTACCCATATAGAATTACCCAGGTTTTGTTATAATTTGTAAAGCTCTAGTTCCATAAGTTCTATCTGGAACATCTATATATCTCTCTTAGATTGGATAAACATATTACTACCATTATCTCAACTATTCTTACTGATATGTGGACCTGGACAAAAAGCTTTTCCGTTAACTTCAATGCCGACCGATAAGTTCAAAATGTATGGCTTACGTAGCGTGTCGATACGTCAGTATTCCGCACCTTATGTTATTGATATACATTTTGAACAATTTTTTTTGTCTAAATCCGTACTAATGAATAGTACAGCTTTAGACAAAAAAAGCAAGCAAGAGTTTTTTTTTATTTAAAAGTTTAGACAATTTTTTTTAAGAAACTACGGTTAAGCGGCATAAAAATACAGTAAAAAGCCATGGTAGATTATTTTTGATGATTTTTTACATGTTTCTGCCATAGACACAACATTTAAACAAATAGTTATAAATATAATGCTTCTAGACATGTCTTTTAACTCATTGTAATCTCTTTTAAATTCAGAGCCACAGCAAAAAAAACTAATTTACATTTTAAGTACAAAAATCTTGTACATTTTTATTCAACGTAAAATAAAAATAACTTTTAGATACATTGTTAACTATTAAACGTCGGTGGTATTGCTTGCCTCTAAATTTTATTAGTAAAAACATAATCTATATCATATAAACGTTTATTATCGGTATATATACTTAATTTCAATTTACATACAACAAAAATAACTTTAAATAATGTAGTAAACATAAATAAAATCCTCTTTAAAAAAAAATTACCGTTAACTGACGAACACAAACAAAAAAGAAAAAAATTAAGTTAATAACAACAGAAATATCGGGTTAAAAGACAATCAATTTTGCTTTAGTTAGTTATATTATTCGAACTTTAACACATTTTCATGTAACTCCTACTTACAATGTGTATTTTTCAAACCTAAACATTAACCCATGTATTTATTACCAATTTCGAATATTTACATATGTACACACGATATTATAGACTTTTTTATTGAAAACTAAGAAGTACATTTATCTACATTGTTGAGTACAAACATTTCGACGTCACTTTATAAGATGTACATTTACCGTGTCATTTAATCATTAACCGATTATCATTATAAACATTCATAGTTTATCATATTACACATTTTATATTACACAAAGTATACAAACATTTGTATACTTGATGCAATACGAAGTCGTAGTCGTTTTGATCTCAAAATATTGTTATCACTATTAGATATTATTTAACATAATATTCAAACATAACAAAAAAAACAAGATGTCTTATTATCTAATAGAATAAACATATACATATATGGAAATATAACTAAGGAATACACAAATTATAAACACCAAACAGGTGATCAACAAATATAATTTTAATATAAACATTTTTTAACTTTTTCATAAAAGCCTTTTGCAACATGGCGATACTCTGGAGGATCGTGGGTGTGGAACTGATCCTTTCGCTTCACTATTCCCCCTTCCTCGTCCAAAACTAAAGTGGCTTTACATTTACGAGCAGCACTTTCCGTGCAGAACCACCGTATACCGGAGCATAGTCTCATATGCCTGTAAAAACTGTAGTCGTCCAATTTTGCTATAGTCCTCCCGGAAGATGTTCGGATGAAAGTGACTGGAAGTAATGATAAAATATCAGTCAACAGGCACACTGAAAATACAAACGGTAGCCTAAAGGGACCTGTAAAAAATGATCCCACCAAAAACATTCTGTATAAAAATAGCCAAGTCTCGATTGAGCTGCTTGTTTATTTCTAAAAAGTAATGAAATCTCTAGACCAGACAGATTTTAACGTAAACCCCATTGGAAACTCGACAATAGTTTGGTTTATCATGACCGTGGCTCACATCCATCTTGAGTATCCGGCCGTCATTCGTCAGGGATATAGCTGCCTTGCACTTATTGCTCCTGGCTTGGGCGCAAGCCCACCTCCAGCCTTCTCTCAACTTCTTGTTTCTATAGAAGATGTACCCTTGAAACAACGCGAGTGTTTTTCCAGCGGCGGTAACAATAAATTCAGCTGTAAAAAAAGACAAGCAGAATCATACACTATAGTCATATTATATTGATAATAAAAAACTAAAGACCGATTTCACTAATTTCATGTTGCAACAATCAACTGTTTTTTGATTACCTAGCTTTACTAAGCCACTGACTTTTCGCCATTTGTTTTAAATTATTGCTAAAATATAATCTATTTATTTCATTGTTTCAATCACTTTTGATATAGCAATACGGCATTCTGCCTTGCCTACATAACTAAAAAGGTTTTAAAATATAAAATAAAAACAAATCATATTTTTAGATATGTTATTATATTATAAAATTGATATTATAGTTTAATAGTTTTAACAAAAAAATATTTAACTGCTACAAAATTATCATAACTTAAAGTAAAATCCTTCTTTTGTACATTTAAACTTTGGAGGGGGATGAGTGTGTTGAGTGTTCATCTTCAGAATACACCCTTCTTCTGTCAAGTACACCGCTGCCTTACACCTTTGCGAAAGGGAATCGGAGCACGCCCATCTCCATCCATTCCTTAATTGCTTATTTTTATAAAATTTATAACCCATAAACAGCGCTAAAGTTCTCCCAGACGCGTTTAAGACAAATTTTACTGAAAAACCCATAAAAGCATAGTACTAAGTCCTGATGCGGAACAATGTACAAAACGTATTTAAAAGGATGATCTGGAATCTAGGTAATCGAATCAATTGATTGCCATCTATCCTTGAGTATTTAATTACTTAAAAATGTTGTCAAAATTTAAAATTCCTAAATCGTCATAGAAGAAACTAAATCGCCATATATTAAAGGTTCAAATAATACTACCATGAAATAAAAAAAGATACTCGTATCAACAATTTTATTATGTAACATTGACATTAATTAAACAAATATAAACCTTCGGGCGAAATCTCATGATGCGGCGGCTCATGTACGTGGACCTCGTTAGTCCTTAACACCTCTCCATCATTAGTCAAGATCAAAGAAGCCTTACAAACGTTTCCATTCTTTTTATACCTGCAATACCACCGTATGGCACCAGTTGACAACGTTACATGCTTGTGATAAACATATTTGTTCAACAGTACCACACAACTGCCCCTAAACGTTTTGACGAATTGTACTGGAAAGAACGCAAAAGGTGTAACTGATAACTTAAAACAATTTCAGACACACTCTTTAATTTAAATAAAAGAAAAGCAGAAAAAAAATAATACAAATAAAAGAAAACCAAGAAAAATTTGCCCTAACGTAATTGCTTTTTTGAAACTTAAACGTATCTTTTTAGGCCCTAAAGTGCTACCTAGTGAAGTGGAAAATTGCTTTTTGCATATTACATTTTTACGTGACAAACACTACATATGCTATATTATATAATCTGTATATCAAAGTACACACAATGAGTATAGTATTTGACAAATTTCTTATCACATTATCATGTTTAATTGTTGGCAGTTCTTAATATTTTCTTTTCCCGGTTTACTTAATAACATTCTTAGAAGGTTCTAAATGACAATTATTTTCAATCATTTTATTTCTTTTCACTTATGAATACTATTCTTATATAGCCTACTCCTGTAATACTCGAATGTGTTTTAAATTTTATATTTTCGGATTGAGTTCCAGCTTGTCTTTTACTAGGGTAATCACTGTCAAATGAAGTGTTAGAAGTGACAGATGATGCGACATCTTCAACATCAGTCAATTTCAATATAAATAAATATTCATAACATAACTAAGTAATATTATATGCATCTAAGTATTCAGTACATATTTCAAAGTTATCAAAGGAACTAGAGCTGGAAATGAAATTTGATTACAGAACATACAGCGTTTATTGTAAAATAAGAAAAGTTTCAACTACGCCAAAATTACATATTCACCATTGTCTTGAAGTTGAAAATTTCGCAGTTATTAAAGCCATATTAAAAGATATGAAGGTGTGAACATTACTTGAAATTAACAAAAAATATTTTTAACAATTTTAATTTCAATAAGGCTGTTTACCAAGCTCCTTTTGAAACAAAAATAAGAATATTTAGAAAACATACTAACACTGATAGAATTTTGTAGGAAAACATCTAAAAACATTTAGCCTAATAATCACGCAATTAAAACCAATTTTTAAATCAATCTCATTTATTACGGAACGAAATTCCTATAAATGTAATAAGTAACAATATCTCTTTATATTGTACAATAAAATCTATTGAACTATCTACATAAATAATAATTCACATTTCATAAAAGTCTCTTTACAATTTTAGGTTTAAAAATAAAAATGAACAATGACCAAGTAGGTCTACTATCTTACGGTAGATTGTGCATAAATAGCACATTCCATCACAAAGATAACTAGATAATAAGACAATACATAACAAAGATAATAAGACTTATCTAAATAATTCAAACTGGCCTCGTGGTGTAGTGGTTAGCGAACCGGACTGCTAAACGGGAGGTCGTGGGTTCGATCCCCACCCAGAACCAATGTTTGTGTGATGATCACGAATATTTGTTCTATGTCTGGGCGTATTGTTGTCTATATAAGTATGTATTTACAAAGTATTTATGTATGTTTTTCAGTTGTCTAATTACCATAGCACAGGCTTAGTTGCCTAATTTTGGATCAGATGACAGTGTGTGAGTTGTCCCAAGATATTTATTTTAGATATTTATTCGCAAATGTGTAATGTAATTGTAACTGATTTCAAAGGAGTACCGAGAGTTTTTTTCCGTCGGCTTTTTTCTCCCGGTCAACACTAGCTATAAGAGCGCCTAAAGCCGATGAACTCATTGGTTTTTTGACTTTCATTAAGTGTATGTAATGAATAAAACAATTTCATTTCATTTCATTTCATTGTTTGCAAACCACACCCAAATTCTAAGTATAATTGAATAAAAGTAGCTAACGAGTCACTGCAACCCATGAACATCAGCTTGGTACTGCTTGAAGTTGCTTCAAGCAGTACCTTAGTCCTACCTGAGATCGCAAATAGATGCGTTGCTTCTTCTGAGGACTGGTCGCCTCGTATTTAGTAAACTCTAATAGCCACAAACACAATAAATTGCTTTACGGTAGAATTGGGTGTGGTGGTGGTACTTGGCAAGTGGATGTCCGTGGGTTGCAGTGACCAGTTAACACCAGGTGGCCTGCAAGCTAGTTTGCTACTTTTTTCAATAAAAACAAAAAAATTACCACCTTAGTGCCTACCCATATTTGTACAAATGATGAATTTTGTCTTTGTCTTTGTACGTAATTAGGAAAACATGTGTGTTAATTACAGTATTTGAAATAATAATAACAATTTTGTTCCGTATATATACTTGAAAGATATGTACTTAGGGGTTTGTAGGTAAAATGAAGAATTTCGCGAAAGATGTATTGTGGTTTGCGGTCACTGAGACATGGGTATGGGAGTCTAATCCGTCTCGAGGGTCCTTTGAAAATGTATTAAACTTTGATACGATGTTTAATAATAAATGAATTGTTTGTATGTTTTATTAACATACTGAGTAGGACAGGAAAATACTGTTGTGCCTATTTTGTTACTAATTATTTTTACAAAGTCGGAAATGCTCGCGGCTTCGTTCACGTGTAATTTATAAACACAGAATATTAGTTATACAAATAATAAATATTTAATAGCTGATAGACCGCCGCCCGTTGAAGTACCGACGCCACGCCCAACTGTACCGTAAAGTAATTAATTGTGTTTCGGAAGAAGGTTGTGGTTGCCAAAGTTCACTAAATATGAGACTAATAAACATTTAGTTCAGACCATATTTACCTTTGCAGGTATACAAAAAATTTAATAATCAAGCAATGTAATATTTGTGACAAATACATGTCGAAGGGGCATTGTGGGCGTTCGTCCCCACTGTACCCTCTTGGAATCGAGGATGTCCGAATGAAGGTTGAGATACACTCTAAAGATTTAATAACGTTAAATCAACAAGCGATAATCACAAAGTGTGCATCACTATGTAATTTCACTACACTTGATTATACTTGGAACGCGGTGAGGTCGGCACAAAGTAGGGCACACGACCGCTCTAGTCGGAGTCTCCCACAAGACTGCCCAGCTCACTCACTGCCCCCTTCAATGTAAAGTCCACGGTTTACATTGACATTGACAGTTGTCAGTGCTGCCATACTTGTGTGAACACACCCAAGCCGGAAGTCAGCTTGACGTTCCAAATTGCGCTCTGCGACATACTTATATAGATAACAATACACCCAGACACAGAACAAATAACGAATATTTGTTCTGTGTCTGTGTGTTATTTATTTATTTATTTAAACCATGTGGTTTCGTATATGATCACGTGTCAGTTAGAAGTTGAGTGCAGGCTCGCTCTAGATAGGCTGTATGTTTACTCGCTTGCTACTACTACTCCTTTACAGACAATTGCGCTATTTAAACTATTAAAACATTATTTAAGTTACGTTATATTATTTTATCAATTATAGCTAAAAACGTGGGGAACTCGCGTGATGTATCATTCAGTGATATGGTAATGAACGCAACGGACGGATTAGGAGTCAACATCATAATATGTTGCGCTAAGGGTGAATTGAAAAATGTAAGTATTTTGTAATAAATATTTTATAACATGTTAGAAAACAAACTCCTCCGGTACTACTGTAATGTCTGTCTAAACGCAATAAACTTAAAAACTTCCCAACGGATTTTCAGCTAAAAAGTAATTGTCAATGTTTTCTCAATTTGCAAAATTGATAGGAGTAGAGTAGGATTGTCACTTAAAGTCGTTATGCCTTCATTACGATCATAATCACTTATAGTGCTTTTATATGTAGGTACGTATGTAATTTTTTCAGGCAACTATTAAGTGTGGCGGACGATCAAGCTTCATCTTTGACGTGGTGCAAATTCACAGTCGTGAAAATTATGATTTTGGAATGTTTCATTTGACCAAAGAAAAAGGATATGTTCGGGTTGACTTGTCTATCATATTTAAAGAAGAGTGCAGTCATGAGTTGAAGGTAATAAACAATTTGATAATTCTGACTCAAAAAAGTCTTAGACGTACGATTGTTACACTGATGAGTTATTTGTTATAGAAGCTGCAAGGTCTGGTGTGCGAGGGCGTGGCGCGCGGCTGGGTGAGGCCGCTGTCGCGCGTGACGTACGCGCCGCGCGACGCGCCGCGCGCCTTGCGGCTTCTGGCTGCCGGCAGCCAGCGCGGCCGCGCGCTGCTGCGTCTGCACCAACACCTGAATGCACTCATGCCACAACAAAGGTATATGGACATTTTACTTGTTTAGTGGTCTTTACTTCTTTTGTTTTTTCTGTGCAGTGTTTCTTTTTAAACTAGATACACAATAGAGAAAAATGTTTTTTTTTACTTTATATTTACCCGTTATTATAAGCTGTTGACTTTATATTCTATCGGTATATATTTTCTATATATTTGTATACACGTTTTGTATATGTGTATTTGTATTTTGTCGTTTTTCAGAATTCAATGTTCATCAGACCTGTACCACGTAATCATCTGCGACAATGACCTCCTGAGCATACAATTAGCTGACAAGTTAATCAGTCGCGGTGTTCGTAAATTACTATTACGAAGGTTGAACCAAACAGCGAACCTGGATTATAAGTTAGGGTAAGTTAAATAGATGGATGGATGGAGGAACTCCAGCTCCATCCCCTAAAGAAGTAGCCCTCTTGAGGACCGACGCTGTCGGGACTGCGGAAGAATGCGAAAGCGTACCCGTGGGCCCGACAAAAAGCGTAGAGAGAGGAACCGCGGGGTTTTAGCCGGTTGGACTTCGGCATAACCCTTCTATCACCCCCGTGATAGAAAGGGTATCCATGATTGATTTCCCCAAGGAAAAAAAAGTTAAATAGATAAGTAATTTTATAAATAGTTTTATGCTGTTAAAATACCTAATTTAACCTCTTACTTGAATGTTTTAGCCAATGGCGAAAATTAGGTGTGCAAGTTAGCGCCGCTGCGGAAGATCTTATCGAGACTAAGAGTTTTCTTAGTTTACTAAATGAAAGCAATGTTCTGACGTCCACTGAAGGGCTTTATGTCATTTTAACAAACTGTGACAAGTCTAGTGAATTCACATCGATTTTATCAAATTTGGATATTCTATCGAAGCAAGCTCATGCTTTAAAGTGAGTTATCTTCATTTCCCTATTCCTAAGTTATTAGTTTTCTATGTCTAAATATAGATCAAAAATGGCAATCTGCATTTGATTGATTTAATCAACGTGTTTCTGAGCAAGTGATGCCTGCTACGAAATGTTTTAGAAATTACGGCGAAAAGATAATGCGTTTAATAAATAATAAACTTAGTGCATTCGTAAGGAGGCAACGGAAGGTTTTAACGAACCGATATTATATCATCCAAAGACATGTTCATTAATTTTTTTTATATATTTCTTTGTTTCTTTAGTTGTATTTTAATTTTTTGTATTGTTCTTATTTATATATTTTAATTATTGTATTAATTGTTGCACAAATCGTTCATTGACGGAACAACGCTACGGGGCGCAATGAAAGTCAGCAGTCTTATACCACAGTAAAGTCTGAGTGCGTCCCATTTCACATCAAATTGCAGCGATCCCTATTTTAAATTATTTTTTTCATTATTATTTCTATTCTTTCTGTATTTGCTGTACATTATTTTGATGTCAATAAAGCATTTTTTTCTTTCAAGTTCAATTATAACTCTTTTTTTTTCGTACAATCTTTTTACGTTACAAAACAGCCATTTAATATTTTCAGATATTTCGGGATTGCGTCTACTGATCATTCCTTTGGAGCGCAAATATGTATTTCAAGAGCACAAAATCGCTTGCCGGCAACAATGATACAATTACCTAATATAAGCAAAGTTAGTGCATTTTTTTTAAAACTAAGTATAAATACTTAGAATATTTTGATAATTACTTTTTTTATTGAATAAAAGTAACAAACGTTGAAGCATGCAGTTGAGTGGTCACTGCAACCCATCCACTTGCGACTATAGTTCTACCTGAGATCGCAATGATGTAAATGTGTTGGTAATTCTGAGAACTAAGATGGACGCCTCGTATTTAGTGAACTCCGGCAACCACATCCTCCATCCGAAACTCATTAAATTGCTTTACAGTAGAATTGGGTGTGGCGGACTTCCTCGGACGGGCTATTAAACTTATTTGTAATATCTTATATTTATAATTCCTAGATGGATGATGATGTAATATCGTCCCTAAGTGAGGAAATCTCGCCTCGACAAGCTGTAGACGCAATGGAACAGGCGTTATGTTCCTACGAAGCAATAGTACTGGTGCATGTGAATATGTCTCCGAAGCCCTCATTCCTGACCCAAGTAGCAGCAATAGCAGGTCTTTGAACATTTACTTCAATATAAAGTGCTTGCTTATATTTTGTTATTAAATGACTTCGTGAGTGACACTATTCATGATGACTGAAATACCGGCTTACCACGTACTACGTCGCGGCGGAGACTGTCTCCGCCGCGACTTCGCTGCGACCGATGGGAGCTCATGATTATGAACCTCGGTCAGGTTTGAAACTAGTCGGGCAAACCCGAAAAATACA
>DWNH01000358.1:0-15869 GCA_018249895.1 Tiana niger
AAGAAACAACGGTCGAAGACCATTGAAATGTTAGTCTGAGTTACTGCTACGATTCAATAGTGAATATTTTAAGCTCTGATTTATTCGACGTCCACTTCTTGAAGTTCTTCAGTCTTTTATAAGAGTATAACAGTAATGTATAACAGTCATTTGTTTATTTATACTTCTAGGTAGGTTTTGCTTTTAAATATTTGACCAAAGCACACACACTCATATTGGGTAGTGAAAACATATGATTGAATTGAAAAAATAATTAAGGAAAATTTCTTAAAAAGATAGCACTATGAGGGATTTTAGTGAGATTGGGATTTGAAAGTAAAATCTGCAGTCCTAGTAGT
This sequence comes from Tiana niger, assembly GCA_018249895.1. NCBI lineage: Eukaryota > Metazoa > Arthropoda > Insecta > Lepidoptera > Hesperiidae > Tiana > Tiana niger. Next base: position 339 of record DWNH01000358.1, read on the forward strand.
TCCGGTAAAAGTGCTGTTTTAGTATTTGGTAACATTCATAAGAAATGAAAGATACGTACCTATTAGTTTAATTCCACATCTCGAACGGAAGACAAGATCAGCTGAGCTGATACATCAAAAGCAATTTTTATGAGCTTTTGTACCCTTTGAATTTTGGAGAAGAATTTAAATAGTCACTATTGAATATTTTTTAATTTACTTAATAACATAGTTTGTGTTGTGTATAATATTTTTTTGGGTTTAAACTAATTTTAATAGCGTAGCCATTTCCTATATTTATTCAGTGTTTTACGTACAAACTTCCCATATTGAACGAATAAAGTTTTTAAATTTCGCTTGAGTTTTATAGTAGATAGTCATAGAATTTATTCAGTAAAAAACATAGATATTTAGATTGATATTTAAGTGCTCTAATTAAAAGATTATTTTTACAAATGGTAAAAACTGACTAAGATGTTTTAATTTTATTTAAGACAATTTTTTTAGTTATGTTCCATTTATTATATTAATTAATAATTACTTCATTTGGTCTTGAGTAGTACAGCCCACGAACTCGCTTTTGACCAGCATGGCTAATTACAAACTATTATTCAGCATTATTCATAAACGACCCGTCCCTCTATTTTGTGTACCTACTTACTAAGAATATTCAAACAGTTTTGTTTTATACATTTTGCCAGTATCACGTTTTCTTACTCAATAGAGCGCAACCCCCGAGAGAGTAAAAAGATACACATTTATTTTGTAGGAAATGGCGGGTCACACATGTCGTGTCACATTATTGCGTGATATTTAGATTTTTTTATTTGATTCTTCTGTACAAGAGAAACATCTTTTTAAATGTTATCCTTTACATTTTTTATTTGGCTTACGGATTCGTCCGTAGCACGAGTATACAATGTATGTTATTAGATTCCTTTAAGTTACTTTTACGTATCTCGGTGTTTGTGGCTATTTAAGTTTTGCAGGACTCTCTTCTCGGTATTCAATTGAATTGTAATTCTTGGTATTTAATTGATTTAATATTCGTTGTATATTGGGATATGTAAGTCAGATGACTTAAAGCTGCATTGCGAGCCTCATAATTAGAGCATTATCATTTTATATGGAATAACCACTGAATTAAAACCTTGTATTTATAAAAATAATCATCAAAATCCGTCAACAACGAACGGAGATATCGTGTGAACATAAAAAAAAAACAATTGATTTTTGTCGGTTAAGAATAATTATTTACAACTTTTATAAGCCATTATATAACTTTTTATCGCTAAAATTATCTTCTCTGTCTTATAAAAATAGCTGTGTGCTAAAACTTACATTTGTTCCTATCGACCGGGATTAAGTTCATTGCAATGACAGCTCCAATTGCTATCTCGACGTGTCGATTCCGATTTCTTCCAGCTCATTATCGAGAATCAAAGAGAGAGCTTTAGATAATCTTAGCTTAATGACAGTTACCTAATGGCTTTGTAAAGTTCGTAGGCATTATTATACAAAATAGTTTTATTTTAAAGATCTTGAGTCTATAGTCTATTACTTTTTTGTGTATTTTAGAAACGAATTTTGTTAGTCCATTTCTAACAGTTATAGAATAGAATATGTCTCTATATTTCTTACGTCTTATGTTTATTTATACTGTTTAATATATGTACATATGTGCTACGAATTTAGTCCTTATATTTTTGTATGCATTTTTACAACTTTTTCTCTTGGAGATAATACAAATAAAGAAAAACAGACACGATATAACAAAGTAAACATACTTATGATAATAAATGTACCAATAAAATTTTTGAGGCGACCATTAACACGCATATGTAACTATATGTATACGAACGGAAGTAGGAGCGTTGATTATATTTGACATTGAAAGTGAATATCTACTTATCTTTTTTCTACCGCCGACCATCCCCACATTTACTTCTACCGTGAAGCAGTTTATTGTATTTCGGAGGAAAGGTGTCGTTTCCATAGCACACTAAATAATAAAGAAATTGAAACGCAACTATTACTATTATTAGCAATCTCGAGTAAGACGGTACTATCTGAGGTTGAATATGTCTGAGATTCAGAGATCATTTAATACCAGGTAACTTGCATGCTAGTTTGCTTCTTCTTTTCACTAAAATCTCCATTCTCTACTAAGTAGCAGTAAGACTTCCGTCTTTATATAAAATCTTAAGAGATACAAAATATTTAATTTATAAATGTTATAAGATATTTGAAAATATACCTACCTTTTGTTTTTCCTTGTGGTCCGCCCCTAGAGATGATGTCGCCTCCGTCTTCCCTTCGCCATAAAATTTTCGGTGGGGGATAACCTCTAGCCTTACAAATCAGCTTAGCTGATCCGCCTTCGGGTACCATCATGTCTCCTGATGTTTCCTCGTATACTATATCTGGAGGGATGACTACCTCTAGGAATGCTGTCTGTAAGCAAAGAAAATCTTTTAGTTTATTACTAATGTCTTTTTGTAATTTCATGTATGTATATTAAGTTTCTTATTATTGTTGCGAGCGTTGTATGCTCTTGTATTTTATTTCGAAGGCCAGGGGAATTACCACCGTAACACCCAAATCTACCAAGTCAAGCAATTTATTGTGTTTTGACAGAAGGGTGTGGTTGTTTTCCTAAATGTGAGGCGACGCCTCTGCTTGCGATTTCAAGTAGGACTAATGTACTGACCTGAAGTTGCATATGGATGTCCATGGGTGCAGTGACCACTTAACACCAGGTGGTCTGCATGTTCGTTTGCTACTTTTAGCCAATCAAAAATGAACCATTATTGGTAGAGCAATTAAGATGTAAATACTAATATTTATACATTCATGCTCATCACACAAACATTTGTCCTGGGTGGGAATCGAAACCACGACCTACCGTTTGGCTGTCAGCTTCGTTAGCACTGTACCTCGAGGCCAGTTAAGATAAAACTATACAAGTTAAAAATGGAAAATCTGAATGAAATATTTCACTAACCTGCATTTTCATCGGATCAGTGTTTACTTGACACATGTATTGACCCCTGTCTTCTCGCTTCACGCCCCGTATGTTAAGGGTCCATGTGTTGTAGTCGTTGTGTGTCACGCTCAACCTCGCATTGTTAGTGATCACATGTTCGTGTATCGCCAGTATCGCCTTTGTGTCCGCCTTAATCCACGCTACCTGCTCCGAAATACCAACGACCCGTCATATATCTACGTTGACTTACTTGATTGAAACGGATACAATAGGCCCAGAACATAGCAAAGACACGGTCAAAGTCGCTTGTTAAAGCAAATATTTCGTGCTTAGTTAAGCCTGAGCTTTTATACCCTTTTGACCTGCTTTTAAAACTAAAACTGTCTAAACTGTTTTATAAAAGCCAATTGGATTATTTAAATTGCCTTTGCCTACCTATTCTGTAAAATGGTTCTCCTATGTTAGGCTTAGCAAGGGCAAATAAAGTATTATTTAAAAAATTAATAAACTTAACTTTTCAATTATTGTATTATGTTTAAAACAATATACTTTTAGGTATCCTTATATGCAATGTGCCCATGTATCGACTAAAAGGCGCCTAGTTGAATACAAGACGCCAAATTTCACCCTATCTTGGACACTCAGATTACGGTACTATGGCGCGGTTGTAAAAAATATAAGCGATGAAGACTTTTAGAGCGTAGAAGTCTAATTACAAGCGAATACTTCCCAAGAGGCAGTCATGACAACGACCCTCGAGTGCCGGCAACACTATCTTGTTGCGAGCGCAAAATGCTCACGGAATTTTTAATTACATTTTCGTCTGGTCGCCGCTATGAGCCGTACTGCGGACGCTGTGAAAACGTCCTCGTTCCACTCGCTTACCAAAAGCGTCGACATCGCAATAGAAGCTAATTTCCTGCATAGCGCGACAAAAAACGTATAAAATGCCCGCAAGAATATGGCGTTTTGAAAGTCCTCAGATTGAAACGACGCGGCTTTATAAATAGACACCCACTTGACTGCTTCATATTTGGCTGGTATTTTCGTATTTTGTACACGATTTTGAAATTCTAATTTAGACAGTAATTCATAATGTTGATAGCGAATCAGTTTTTTAAATAACCATAATTCTAGTATTGTTTAAGTTAGGTTTTACGTGAAATTCTTAGTAATATTACCGTAATTATAAAAGGTGCATAAAACAGTGCTCTACGAAGTTTTTTCTAGACGAGACAGAATAAACTACAGTTAACACTGCAAGAAGTGCTTGTGCGTCAAACACTAATTTTGTGCACAATTTCCTACAGTGAAAATTTCAGCTAAGATAGGTTAACATTATAACAATAGAAGTAGAGTAGGCAAGCAAATATATTATTTCGAAAATCAGAAAAAAATATAAAACGTCTTATTTAATATTTGAAATTCTAGGTTTGTTGGTTTATAGGTAGAATAAGGATTTAAATTTAGAATGGATATGAAACAGTTCAATCTCCAATATCGTAAATTTATATTTCGTCGCCAAAATTTTTTTCTATTTTGAATATTTATATAATTATGTTGATAATGAATATTATATTATTATATTTTAAATATATTTTAGTTCATAATTCTAATCTTGCAACAAAACTACGACAGTATAATAATAACACCTACTGTTACAAAAAAAACAACAATACGTCAGAAAACAGGCTTTTACATAATGTATCAATGAGAAAATTGGAGTGGAAATTGCACCGTTTCAAAGCTATGGAATTTATTCTAATAGAAATATTTTTCATAGTTACCATTGTCTGAACTCATCCATACCAGCGGTGCATATCGGCGCGGTTATGTGGTTTTATTTATGCATTGTTTGTGTGTATTGTAGATTAAAACAGAAATTTATTTTTACACTTAGATGAATGAAATTTGTTTAAGACAAAGCAACAAACAGATTTTGAGATTATGACTTTATTCCGTTATTTTTAAACCAATCTAATATTTTATATCTTTACAACGTTTTGTAATTTTGTATATTTGCAATAAAGTTAGTGCTAGTTAAAATGGATAAAGACTCAGGCCAAATTGTTAATGTTAGGAAACGAAAAGAAATTTATATGAAAATTTGTTGCAATATTAATAATTGTATTGTATGTAAATCTACCCAGATAGTCTATGCAACAGTTAATGTATGAAAATGTATCGAACGCTTGCGTAATACCACACTAGACACAGATTAGCTACGAAGACAGTTTGAGAGCTTCCCTCTTGAAATGATTGAACGGGGACTAAGGGGGCTGTTCTGGCTTGATTTTAATTCAGTAAAGTGACTGTTTCGCCACGTGTCCTTCTTGAATTCGAATTGCCCCAGTCTCAAGTTGACATAAAATTTTATTGCCATTTTAATGCATGCAAAACATTAATGGATTTAAATTAGACCTTTCTGTTTAAACGTACACTATTTAATTATTGTGTTTAAACGCAGTTACGTTTGCGTGTAAACAGACGTACAGTTAGATATGCATATATTGACATGCTTGTGTGGGTAACATTTTTAATTAATTCACCGTATAAAACATAAAGTGTGCAAAAACAAAACTCAAGAATTGGCGTGATAGGTTAAAATTAAAAGACAGATTTAGAGCCACATTCTTAAGTTTTTCGTCTAAGTGCAGGGTGTAGAAAGTGTTTGGTGCAGGAGTGCGTACCGTATAATACAAACTATGACTACTTCTGTAAACAAACTTACTTGTAATTGTGCAAAAGTCATAGTGTTACTCTATGCTAGATAGAGATAGTTTCTATATAGTAGTGAGTGAAGAAGTGCACTGAAGGTTGTGTGCTAAAGAGTGTGCAAGAAGTGTGAAAGTGGGTGCATAGATCTATAGGTTGAGATCCATAATCGACGTTAGACTACGAGATATTGCTAAGTGCAATATTCCACGAGAGTTGGTACTAAGCGATTTGTATATTATTAGACCACATTAAAGTATTACGAGCCGTCGTCTCATTGTTATTCCGCGCGATCTCGAAGCGAAGTGGTGTTGAGAATCAATTTGATATTTGAATATCTCTCAGCCGTTCGAGGTGACTTTGTGATTAGAAGTACAATTATAGATCTCAGTGCCAAGTGCTGAGTGAGGGTGCTCCTCTATTCAATCGGCTAGCTGTATTGTGTTAGTTTGATACACACCCTGGCAGTGGCGGAGTCGCCACTCACCCTATAACCGCCAAGGTTATTGACCACACACGTAAACATAGCGTCCCGGCCCTGCGCTATCGTCACGTTCTCCAAGGGGTACAGGAAGTCCGGTTCCAGACCTAGAGCTGAAAAGAAAACATGTACTGAATCAGAATGTCGATGGAATACAAAGCCTTTAGAGGCACGTTTTCAGAGCCACAGTTAAAATGTGATGTGTACGAAAAGTACTTACATATATATTCTTAAAGCTACTTACAGCAAAACGGAGAAAAACGAGAATTTCATAAAGAAAAAGCCAGTTTTTTACTTTCAATAGTAACCATTAAAAAAGAGTTCTATAATTTTTAAAATCAACTACAACAAAAATACAATAAAAAGGGTATTAATTAACACTATTAATGCTGAACTTTGTATTTGTTTCACCAATCAAACTAAGCCAATGTAATAAATATCCTACCCGACTTTACCAGTCTTGTTTTATGTCACTCTTGCTGTTAAACAAAATACTTCATACAGTGATTGACTAATGTAATTGAAACGAAATTAAACGTTAAGTACCCCGCAATACAAAAATATAGGCCAGTTTAACCGATCCAAATTACATTGTATTTTATGTACAATATATTTAATCGGCGTAATCAGTTTGTTATAGGAGTATCTTTACATTAAAGTAAATCGTACCGACCACGATCGTATTCGTATTGTATCGCCGATCTACGAATTTATCGCTCTTTTATTGTTGGGTGTTGTTATCTTTTATTAAGTATGCGAAAATTGGAAAGCTCTCGCAATTTTATTTTAAATGGAGGCTTTGATTTTTCCAATAGGCTTGTTTCGTTTCGGTTTCCCAACGCTTGGTTGTAATATTTTTACTCATTTTTTATTGATTTTATTAAGGATTATAGACAACCTATACATCGAATTTCTTATATTGACCGCATCTCATGTTTGCTCGCTATTACGCGCGGGTCTTTCTCTAAGCCAGGAAACACCTAGAAATTACTTCACCACGCTTCTCCAATGCGAATTATTAGAGAATTACTAATACCATAGAAGAGAGACACATTTTTTTGATAGTTTTATAATTTATTTTTATATTTCATTCAATATAGGCAGAGTAAAAGCCCATGCCTCGCTACACTATATCAAATCTATCGTAGAAACGTCAGTTGCATTATTTGCTGTATTCGTACGCCATGTAGAACAGAAATAAATAATAAACAACTTTGTGTCCAAAAATATAGGCAGTGTCTACAAAAGACAGCTAGAGGCGTCAATATTTTACGTGAGCAGCGTCAAGCGAAGATGCGACATTGTTGGGACTCGTGTCTTGATATAAGAGGAACGTTAAAGTTCAAGTTAATGGAGAATTTATTCATGAAAATGTTACAAGCATAAGTTTCAATATAGACGTATAATATTATAGATAATAAACAGTCTGTTTTGCCTTTATTTATTTATAATAAATATGTAATAAACTAATTAGGTGCTAGACCTTTCCAATCACTACAACCGCGTTAGTTTTCATTTCTCAACGGCCGTGAATTTTGGAGAAGAGTTCTTTTAGTATACATTATTTAAAGATCTTCTGTAATAATCCGCTTGTAATATCCCAAATAGCAAATACCTCATTCCAAAGGAGGTCATTCCAAATATTACGTATAAGTTAACTTAAACGAATTCTAAGAGGCTGTAACTAGTTATTTCTTTTTTTTAGACTTCTAAAGTCGATTTTATTTGCTATCAATAATGTATTTGTTCTACTCCTTAGTTTTTCCATCCAGCCTTTACATATAGGTACTTTTGTTTATCTTTATGGACTTCCAAAAAGGAGATAAAATAATATTCGAAGCTCCTGTGATGTATATCTACCTGATCTGACCGCAAAACCTAACCAGTCCCTTTGGATTGTCCCAATGACATATACATATGTACATATATAGTAAATCAATATTAGTATCGATAGTTTGTGTTACATTTGTTATATTTGTCTATAGATATGCTTATAATGATTTCATAAAATAGCGTCAATATTCTAAGAGAGTCGCGTCGACGTCGGAAACATGTGTCGGAAGTGAGGGTCATCGGTTCGTTTACAGAATGGCGATCGAAATCAGTGAATTATTTACGGTATTTTCGACTAGAATAATGGCGAATGCATCTACGAAATTGCCGTATACGAATTTATTTTTTCTATATATTATACTTTTATTGTATATGCATTATGAAAAAGTAGATGCAACTGATATTTCTTACAATATCTTAGCAGTAAATAAATCCGTCTTTGATATTAAACTTACAGGACAATTTAAAGACGGATTACACTGTTTATATGGATACCAAATTTTCCTATCTAATTAATCGTTTTACGAATATTTGTACATATATTTTTCTCAAATTCAACATCATCATTGACAATAGCAAATAGTGAATTTGATTTAGTATTAAACTCCGCTAAAGTTTTCATTTGTTTTTACAAACAGCACTAATAGTTAGTACCTAGATGGAAATGAGTATCTGTTCTATGTATTAATACAATACGCTTTAACCTCCATAGCTACAAGTTGGATATGAGGCAATTTATATATGCTTTTAGATAGATAATCGCAGAACTGAATTATTAGCGTATTCGCATCTAGAATAAGCTGCTTTGATCCGTTTCCGGTTATTAGTACGCCGTTGCTATGTCTGATGTGTTGCATCTAATGTTAGGGTTGATCATGTCATTCGAAATGCATAGATGTGATTCAGTGGTTTCTAAGATGCTACGATTAACCACCCGTTGCTGATGTGCATACCACAATCTTTTTATGTTGCAAGCTTTTAAGGAAATAAAGAAAAATAATTATTTTTACACTATCATTTTGTTACTTTTGTCTTTTAGATGACAGGTTCATTTCCTTAGTTTAAAAAATAAGATCGGGGTTCGTCATTGGTAAAGTAATTTTTAAAATATTAAGACTGGATTGTAATAACGTAAGCCAATATTTTATATGTTGGAATTTTTAATTTGCTAAATCTGTAAATATTGCACTGTATAATTGTTGTATAGTTGTTGGCATGGGTTCGATTCCCACCCAGGACAAATGTTTGTCTGATGAGCATGAATATTTGTTCTGTGCTGGGTGTATTCTTATCTATATAAGTATATGTATTTACAAAAAAAAAGTATTTATGTATGTTTATCAGTTGTCTGGTTACCATAGCACAGGCTCATGCCTCATTTGGGATCAGACGACCGTGTGTGAGTTGTCCCAAGATATTTATTATTATTATTTAATCTATCTTTATCAAAAATCAAAATCAAAAATATTTATTTCGTCTACAGGTTTACTTTTTCTTTTTAATTGTTATTGTCGTATTTAATAAATGTAATATTTAAATATAAATATAGGTAAATTATGATTTTATAAGTATTTGATTAATATAATCAATTACACTCACAGAGCTGAAGTATTCTAGGTCTTTCTAAAGATGAGACAGGCGTAGGCTTTAGTCCGAAATTCAGATCTAGTGCAAATGTATATTTAGTGTTTAAAAAAACTTGCTCATGATTTAACCCGAGTATATAAAAATTAAAAATTACTGTTACCAAAATACAAAGAACTACACGAACCATTGTGTTTAAAGAGTAAGCGCACAGACCTTTTATATAAAGACAATCGAGTTAGCTATGTCAAGCCCCTCGAAATAGTCGGCGTCAGCCAACAAAATAGAGTAAAAAGCGTAAACACAAGCCCATACTCCTCGACGATTGTACGGCGCCGTGTGGTGACCCAAATGGGTCAATTGAAACACGAGAGCAAATGTCGACACGCTAAAATTTCGCCGATACGTAGGCGCGCCAACGTATTCTATATTGCGTCTGAAATGTCACTGCTTATTTCTACAATGTTAATATTCGGCCTCTGAAATTTTAATTTCCCCGGACACAATAAGCTTTGCGTAATTCGTACTTTTTATTTTAATAAGTGAAATAAGTTAAAAGAGACCAAAGTATGTATGAGTGACCAGTTATTTTAGACCCAAACATTAGTTTGCAGACTTTATTGCATGCACGGACTTAGTTTAACTTGTACGTGAAAATGCCAGAGACCTAAATATCTTATACACCTAACTTTCCAAATAACTTCTAAACTCGCGCTTTGCTTTGCGATGTCGAATCACTAAAAATAACTTCCTTTGAATCAGATCGTTAGATCGCTGAAGTCGCTTTGCGTTTCAAATATACATTTTCATTGAGAGACATGTCGCCAGGTCCCTGGGTGAATAGCGAATGTCCAGGTTGAACGTCCAAGAGGTAAATAGACGCCGTTTGTATAGCGAGATCCGACTCTCAATGCCTTAAATGTAGATTTAAACCGATCAGCTGGTGCACGCTGACGTGCATCTTTAAGGAGGATGCAGGCTGCATTAATGATGTGATGTTCTCATCGAGTGGCATGATACGGATTCATGAGTAAATAGCAAACGTTCAGGTCGAAAGTCCGAGCTATAGTACAGGAATACGAGACAGTAATTCAAACTATCACTGACGTAGTTAAATCGAATACCACCTGTAACTGTGATGGGCATTGCAAAGAGCTTAGAGCTGTAGAAATGTTAGGTGGTCTAACTGTCTAACATTGAATTTAAGTGGATAACGAATTGGTTAATAAAGTTGACTTTATGTGTGCGATAAGTATACTGGTGACGAATTGGTAAAATAGGGGAATTGATATGTGCCACTGAAGTCACTCTTTTTGGCAATATTAAAGGACTGGAAGGCACTGTTAAAGGAAAACAATGTTTAAAGTATTATTGAGATGAAAAACTAAATTAAATGACCACTAAACCGCTAAGCCGATCTAACCGATTAAAGAAGTAAGAAGATTTTAAAATTCAAATCAATTAGGTAGTCATATGGTTAAAATAGTAACATTATGTCATAAGAGTAGTGTTATGTGTAATAAAGTAAAAATAAGCCATAATATTGTAAAGTAACATTATGACTTTGTGCCATTTATAAATAATTGTCATTTGCTTCTCGATAAAAGAAAACATTGTAAGGAAACCTGCATAGCTGTGAGCACTCTATAACGTTTTTGAAAGTAGGCCAATATTGATAATGATGATGTATGTTACAATACAAGTTTTGTATGTATGTGTACTCTTATTCATCCATACAGAAATTGAGCATCCAATACTGGACATAAGCCTCGGACAGTTAGCGCGACTACCTCTAATCCTATTCTTCTTCATACTTACTATTACGAGGTACTTTAAATTTTACCATTTTGTGATTTGATTATTTTTTAGTTTAGAAAGAAAGAACAATTGTTGATCGACAATACGTTTGGCGAGTTAGGCATAAAATAAATAACACATCCAGAGCTCTATGCAGAAACTTCAAGCGAGTTTTGAGCCACTTCTATTCAAATCCGAGCCGTGCATCCGTTAGGCCTCTCGTTCAAAAGCGGAAAGCAGAGTGAATTATGCCCTATTGTAGTTTCGGTGGAAACCGATGGCCTTCGGTATATCATTGCGTAGTATCCGAGGACGCAATGAAAAATAAACATATTTTTCTATTTCAGCACTCTACCCAACAGTATTTCGCGGAACCAATTTGGGAAAATTGTTTTGTTTTAGATTGTAAAATATCCTTAAAAACGTGTGGATAACTGAAACTCTAAAATCACTACTTCTGAAAGCCTGGTTTGTAAGTTTTGTGTAGCCGAAGGGCTAATTAAATTAGATATTTGATAACATAACGAGTTCGTCCGCGTAAAGTTTATAAATACAAAAAGTTTTTAACAGCAAATATACTTTGTACAAATAAAATCGAATATTGCTGTAAATAGAACTGATAAATATTTAAGGTACGCACACCCATAGTTGAAACTAAAAGAACCTTTTGAGATCAAATAAATAACAGTAGATTCTTTGTAGATAAGAAAATTGCACATAATTCTTTGAATATTTTCTGAATATACTTTTTAAACATTGTTGTTTATTTGAACCAACAGTTAATGTAACTTTATTTATAGCGCCTGTGCATCGGCAAAACCTTTTTGGATGCATGCCAATGATACATATAAACAGTTTAATACAGTTTTAAAGAATGAACACTTAGCACTTTTGTTTCATATTTTCTGTGAAGCTATTAATTTGAAAGAATTGGATTAAAGTTTTCTAGGAAGGAAAACGAATTACAGAATTTTTCCTACCAATTTATGTGTAAAGGATTTTTTTATTCATAAAAAACATACAGTTTCATTTATAATGGGATACAAAGTGAAGGTTGAATACAGTGAAAAAGAATTGTCTCTTTTAATTATATTATTCTATGTAAAAGTCGGAAAGTCCCTGTACGCCGTAGGACTGAGCCGAAGTTATATTTATGAGTAGTTTATTAAGTATTACTTTTTATAGTAAATTTAATTGTTCCGCATTACAGTTTAAATTACACGTTTTAATACATTTTATTGTTAATTAGCTTTTAAAAAGGGCAGTCCGGCAGTTTCCGTGTGTAGTATGGAACTTGTGAGAATATAATATATCGATGTTTAACGGCCAAAAAGGGATGGATATTTTCAGTTTTTTTTTTATTAGTTGTAGTATAATTTTTACGAACTTTTTGTAGCTTAGACTGTTAAAAAATAGAGCCTTAAAGACAAATGTTTTTTTTTTAAATTATTAAGTAAGGGTACGAATTTTAATTAAAAAATGTTAATGCTTTAAATAAAGTTGAACTTAAGCTCTAGAGGTCGTTCGACCGACTCGCTGGCCGAACTAAATAAAACAATGACAAAAGTCAGTATCATAGTGCACTAGGCATGTATAGGTCACCGATCGCGAAAAATGGTCACTTGTATCCCGGGGAGCAACTCTCCCGTTTAAAACTATTAATACAAAAATCTTCCAGCATATTATTTAATAATAAAAAATATAGTTATTTTAAAGAACTTTCATAAAAACTTTCTTAATCTCGTCGTACCTACTTGATGACGTCACTGATATGATAAAAAGTTCAACAAATAATCTTAAGTGTTGTTTTGTAAGGATAGAAAAGAACACTCGTTTAAACTTGTTTGAGGTCATCCGCTCTGAAGGAGGACGGCCATCAGAGCCGCACTCGAAGGCGGTCTGCCACTACTAGTTAAATGTTAAGGGAAACTTTATTTTAGACTCTTAACTTTGCAAGATCTTCAAGTCCTGTTATTGTTGTTCGAGTTGACTTTAGAACAAACCTCTTGTACAAACTATGACTTTACTATTGTTTTATGTGTGTCTGGGATTTTCAAAACTTGAATTTGAATGAGGTCTAAGTAAATTGAATTGACTATAGAATAGCTTATGCATAAGTTTAAAATCACAGTTTACACAAGTATATGAAGGTAGTATACAGGTCTCAAATGAATGCATTGAGAAGGTATAAACTTTAGTCAAGCGATATTTTAGTGAGAATAAGCAAAACGTTTTTTTACCTACGTAGTGTCTGCACTATGGAAAAGTTTCTGCTTTCCTCAGATTCAGACACCCAAAGGAGGTACTCTTAATCATCACCACCGTCATCAACCCATCATTGTCTCAAAGCTGGGCATGGGTCTGCTCTTGTAATAGATTTGTAAACCTAAGTTTTTGATTTCGACACTATCTGATTACCCAAAACTGGATGCGGTATTACACTTAATTGTATTCGTTTTAATTGTAAGTAATAATAACACTTTAAACTGTTTTGTTGTGTTAAAATTATACTACAAACATGCACGGCGGAAGCCCAAATCGTACTTGGAAATTTGTTTACCCAAATTAAGACTTTCTAAAGCATAAGTTTCCGTAATCAAAGGAAACTGTAACAATTTCCCAGAAGATACCTCAACTCAAAGTTTTGTTTTTTTTAATTACAACAACTTTGTTAAATTTATCAACTACCATTAGAGGTGAAACGATTTCATAGAAATAATTATAATGTTACACAATTATCAAAAAAGTTTTCTATCTGGGTATATTTTATTTAATATACAGATAAAAAAATACTCCGTTAGAGTAATTAAAAGTTATTAAAGAGTATTCTTATATAAGTATATAAGAATGTAATATATATAATACGTATGTATGTTTTATGTAATATTATATTATCATATATCAGTTAAGAATCCGACAAAATCGTAGAGTATTTCCAAGAACGAGTATACAAAAACAAATAGCTCGATCGGCAATAACCACGAAACAATTTTGTACAAACCAAGAATTCTGGTTTGGGCTTACAGAGCTCAGTCGAAGTAAGGAAATTCTTCGACAACATTGTTTCTAAATTAAAACAATCTCATAATTGCACATTCTCCAACTTCTTTGATGCAGCGTATCCGTGGGCCGGGTGCGGGTGGAGGCAGCAATAGTAGGGCAGGGGGATGGCTTGGGGTAAGTTTTGAGGCGAAGTTAAGCCGATTAAGTGTCATTTCCGCCGCGGAACTAGCACTGTTCATTAAATATTTCGAGCAACTTAATTGCTGAGGTCGTCGTCTACTCTGTTCTGAAATGTGGACAATTCGATTTTCGTCGCATTCTACTTTTCGTCATTCTATTTTTTAGCAAATGCTAAATGGTAATTGTCGTTTATGTACAGAAATAATTCCAAAGATTTAGAACATAATGGAATAGAAATTAATATATTCAGAGAGTATACAGCATCACAAAAGTTAAAATAATACACACAATAATAACAAATAAGTAGATAGGACTTACACTAAAAAGTTACATAGTAAAATTAACCTTACAACACAATAGCTGTAAGTGCTGCAGCATACCCTCAGAAAAGGCCCAAACTCAGCTTGAGCCACGCCAGGGCACAGTTGATTAATATTGTTATTACAGTCTGATTAGGCAACGCGTCGTCAGTTTCAAAGAATAGTTATTGTAACTACCTTTGCAAACATTGTTATTTCACACAGAGCGCCAAGTACGCCTCAATACGAAGATAATTCCATAATTTACGAATATGTGGCAAGAACAACCGTGAAAATTGGATTATGAAAGATCACAACGAGTCATGGAATAGGTAAAAGCAATTTCAATTCCGCCTTATGTGATATAACAGGAAAAAATGTGTTTCAAAAAACTCTTCGAAAGACCTTAATGTTTTTCGCAAACTAAAAGATTCTAAGTTTTTTTTATTGAATAAAAGTAACAAATGAGCGTGTAGGCACCTGGTGTTCAGTGGTCACTGCAACCCATGGACATCCATCTTCAGGCAGTACTTTAGTCCTACCTGAAATCGCAAATAGATGCGTTGTGATACTAAGATGGTTGTCTCGTATTTAGTGCACTCCGGCATCCACAACCTCTTTCCGAAACACAATAAATAGCTTCACGGTAGATCTGGATATAGTGGTGGTACTTC